>JJOG01005428.1:0-35239 GCA_000715275.1 Gyrodactylus salaris
TGAAAGCAGTTGACGTGTGGAGTCAAATAGAAAACAGTCGTAGCTCAACACTAGGGCACTGCTTTTTGACTTTACCTCTATAAGATCGCGCACAATCGTGATCTAGACATGATTTCACGAGGAAGTGTGTGTTAAATATTTATTCTAGGTGTTGGAAACAGGCCAAAATAATTTGTGTATGAAAATCGTATTCAAATTAATTTGAACTTGCGCCAAAACCTGTACTTTCTCAACTAACTAAGGATTCTGTGAGAGATAGGAGTAATATTTGGGAACTACATGGAAAATGATATCCTTTAGAAGAAACTTTCTCAATTAAAAGCCTTTTGTTAGGAAGATGTGACTGATGCGCGATATCTAGTTAAGAATTAGGAGCGGAATAATTTGCTTGAACTGAATATATCGATATTCCCGTTCAGTAGCCTTTAAAAAGCGAGAAAATCGATGGCGGCCATTTGGATTTTTAACACATCAGAGTTTCGACCATAGCAGATAGATTTAAAGCGCACAAAAGATAGCCTCAAAATTAGTGCGTATGTAATTAGGATTACATATCAGGGCGTTATCTTCTAAATTCGGTAGGGGTTTCAAATTTAAATCCTTTAGGAACACAAACTCAATCAATACTTTGAGTCGTAGATCGTTGCCCAGCTTCTCAAAATAATGCAAAAAGTGATTCATTGGGCGTTGAGATGAGGAAAAAGGAAAACTTTTGTTCCAATTTTCTTGCTAGAGTTGACAGAGGAATATTTATATTGCACGTACAGAAAAGACATACAAACATAGATCATTCTCGCAGAATGAATCTCAGGTATCATTTATTTCAACATTCCTAGAGGTTAAATGGATACAGTGGTGATGTTTGACCTGAAATATCCTAACTAACACACGCACACAAATCATGGAACGCTTTTGTGGGAATGCCACCTACACAGAGAGGAATGATAAATCTCTTCCTGCTAACCACCCTCATTTCAGAAGGATCAATTCTAAAGAAAGAATTGTTCACCAAATTTGATAAATGTTACAATATCTGTGACATTGAAACTGAATAGTCAACCTGGTTGTGAAAAAAGGAAAAAAAGGTGCTTAACCCTCCTAGCAACCTTATGACGCAAAAACTTTAAAAATAGTGAAAAAAAGAAATTCTCAACCGATTACAGTAGATGACACCTGAAAAAATTTCTCTAGATTCTAAGTGAATTGAGAAGAAAATAATCACTTGTAAAATAAATTTAAAAAAATCCACCTCTCTACTTAAAAGTAATATTCTATTGAATCTGGATTTGCATAAGGAAATCACGAGAAATAAACCTGCAAACCCCCACTAAATCCACTGATGAGTGACTCACAGAAAGATATCCTTCAAGCGTCTGACTTTCTCCTCGGGATAGCTGAAGGACTTCTCCACTGACAAGAAGGCCTCTGCGTACGCCATAGGACCCAGATTGACAGTTGTCAACAGCGCCCCCTGCAAGTGCATGTCCAGCAGGAGGGGGAGCTGGGTCTGCTGCGGCTCCAGCGAGGAGGTTCTCGACTCTTTGATGTTATTCAGCGCCTGGCCGGAGTCGCTCGGAGACAGACCACTCGCTAAAGGTAAGAGTATTTTAATTTTGTCAATTTTCATTATTCTGATGCCAAAAGACTGATCTCTTCATTCAACATTGAATTTCTTTTCAAATATATTTTTTTCTAAGAAAAAAAAACTCTGCTCCAGATCGAAGATATATCATGATTCTTTCAATATACTTACAAGTAGCAGATTACCAAGAAAAGTAAAAATAATCTATAATGTATATGATTTTTGGACCCTCCCAGCCCAAGTCTTAGGATACCAGTAGAAATTTCTTCGAATCAGACCATAATATCGAAACAAACTGAAGAGAATTATCTTACTTTTCAAAAAACAACGTTTTTTGAGTACAGTCGTAATTGTCGGGGACTTTTAATCATAGAATTGAGTTTATTAACCGATTTTACTCCTCTCCTTAATGTGTCTCTTAGAAATTGACCAATTTTGAATCTAAAATATGGTTTCGAGACCAGTGCAAGATTAAACATTTTAAAAATAATATTTCGTCCTACGAGGCACATAAATTAGAGTCTAACACGCTGGCGTATCGAATGACATGTTTTCATGTAAACAATTTTGACAAGTGCTAAACAACAAGGAAAGCCATTTACGTATTCCTTATGGGGCAGGTTACGCCAGAGAGATTTAAACACAGACATTAAAAACATGTTGGGCTTTAGTTACCAACCGGACTATAGACATTTCGAGGAAAAGAGCCCCTGTCGTGAAAATTGGAGAGAGAGAGTTCTTATACCCCTGTTTTTTGATATGAAAAGAACAACTCACTGAACTGCTTCAGGTGAATGGACAAGTCCCGATTCTTCATCTGGATGGCATCAATGGCCGCTTCAATAGGCGATAGGTCCATGTCTCGAACGTTGGCCACCTCCAGTCTCTTTCGGATGTGCGGAAAGGCCTTGCTGGTCTGCACTAGGGTCCTACGCTTCCATTGGCTACTCAGGTCATCTGTCTGACGCGGAATCTTTGCGTCGAAGAGACATTCCTCAGCTGCCAGGGATGCTGAGAAAAGAGTTGTGCTTAAAAGGTCTCCAAGGAAGGCAATAAACATTTTACAATTTAAATGAGAATCTAGAGACGAAATAAATCTCGCTTATTATAGAAGAATGTAACTCATGGCGTGTAGAGAATATTTTATCAAAGAAATCTTTTATGAGCTATCTTGATAAGATTGTTTCCAAGACTTCTTTTTCATTCTACAAGCCCTCTGCAATCGAATGGAAAAGAGAAAAAAAAAGTTTTTTTTTATTAAAAATAATTTTACGGTTTTGGGTGAAAAAAAGTTGAGAGATGACTCACCTTTAGGTTTCGTGAAGGGAGTCTCGTACATGAAGGTCTTGATGTTATGATTCAGGTTGAAGGCGGAGAACTTGGCGTTGTCCTTCTGCCCGCTGGAGGACCTACTCGATAGGCCAAGCAGATCGAGATCGTCTATTGTCATTTCGTAGGGTTGCACGTAGACAATCTTTAGATAGAAATCCGTTTAAAAAAGGTGCTTGACGAAAATTCAAGGACACGAGGTACTTGAGAAAGATTTTTCGTTAACAACTCGTTTTTCTAGAACATATGCCTCTCTCACCCTGTGGTAGTTAACAGGCAATTAAGGGAGTTGATTTCTTATAACAAATTTTTTTTTCGCAGTTTGTAAAATTAGATAGATTTTTAATTTTAAGCATCTTTAAAATAAAAATAAATTCAAAAAAAATTCAAACGTCTCTTCTTAAAAAACGAGACACATTTGAATTGCCCGGGTTTATGAATTGATCATAAAAACAGTACTTTCTAGCTGTTTTACTTTGTAACACTTTAACTGAACGAGGTTTTGATTATTGTAAAGGTGCTCTTCTCAAAGCTAAACTCTACGGGTAGTTGATAGTACAACTATTTCTGAGAAAGCAGTTTTCATTGGCTCTCAGGATAAACCGATGGAGTGGGAGTAATCTCGGTCCCTGCAGATGCTTTCATAAAATGTCAAATGATGAGAACACAAAATGGGGATGACATGTGTCAACCAGGTGACCCCAGCTACTTACCTGTATGTAGCCGATATCGTGGGAAAGATTTGACCTCTTGTAAATTGAGTCGTTGATGAGCTTAATCGACTCTGACGAGTACTTCTTGCGGTAGATTTCCAATATTTCATTGCAAATATCACTCAGCTTACAACAGGCGTCCATGCGATAAATGTATGACTTTTCGGCGTCATTCTCAAAGATCTAATTTGTAAAATCAAATAAATTTATTCTGAATTTTGAGCCCTGGTGTAATTAGCAAAATAAGGATTCACAACCTCGAATTACCTGTCCAATAAAGGTGATCCTAAAGTAGGAAGCGAACAGCCTCTGCGGACCCGATTCGACCTTCAGGACGGATTCGTAGGCATTGCCGAGGTTGTGGTAAATCTTGGAGAGCATCTTGTAATTCTTCCTCGCCTCGTATACTGGAATGGCCAGGTCGTAGACCGGCTTCATCGCCTCATAGAGGCCGGCAGCGTCAAGGGCATCAGCGGCGTCCTGGATGTCTACCAGGAGGTCGTCGTAGATGCAGGGCATTTCAATCATTGTCGGAGGAACGTTGTCCGGCGTCTTCTCTTCGAGGGCAATGTTGATGCTGACGCTGGAGAAGGCTTCGCAGCCCTGCGGGAACTCCCCTGTGACAAGATTAATATTTCAGTTATTTTATAGTTTAACTACTGACCAGTAGTGTTGTGAAAAATAAAATATTTATGAGATTCATAGAGTAAAATTAGTAATGAAGCAATGCTAACTAGGAAAATTAAAATAAAACTATTTTTAAGCGGCAAGAAAATTAACATTTTCATAATCAATCTCATGAGGAAACAGTTGAAAGTATGAAATTACTCTTAAAAACAGTAAAATAGAATAAGACACAATCTACAACAGAAATTTTTAATTTTGTTTTCAAGTTGTGTTGTCAAAGTTTTTTTAATTTTTTAAACTTTTAACTGAGGGTATTGAACGTGTTAATCAAAAATTTGATGACACCTTCCGACTTACTTGGAAGCATACCTATTTTGTAAATGAAAATTAAATCTTTTATTGTGTGGGAAATAAAGTGTGTACATTGTGGTCTATTTTGAAGAGGTTCTCACGCTTTGTGAAAAAAGGGGGGTCTGTGAACAGAGCATGTCCCTTGATGACAAGTCTATTGAAAGTGATTTGTGTGAAAAATGTGTGAATGGGGTGGACACCCCTCCCTCCCTCCATTCCTTCCTGATAATCATGAAATGACAAGACATCACAAAGGACCATTCACACGTCATATCATATTCGAGGTGCACACAGTGTTTAGAAGAGGGGCTTGACTCCTCGACATTAAACTTCTGATGTCATTAATATTACTCACCCTTTCTCTTCAAGTGCTCGGCTGTTAGGGCAGCGCTGTGGAGTTTGGTCATGGCTGCCTCGGCCATGCATTTGTTCTTGACGAGGAGGTTGAAAATTTCTTGTAGCCAAGTTCTAGAATGCAAAAAAAAAATATTTTCAAAATCTTCTTCTGAGTAGAAAATAACTTGTTGGGAAAAACAGAAGTATTCTTTCTGTTTATGGTGGAGGGGTAGATGATGTGGTAGAGAGAGGGGGGGGGGCTTTATAAATGTGTTAATGTGTGTGTGATTGAGTATCTTCTTCACGATGATTAAAATTCTTATAATTCTTAATATGAAGAAGATACTCAATCACACACACATTAATAAAACACCCCTCTCTACCACACAATCTACACATCTACTCCTCCACCATACACAGAAGAAATACACACAAAAAAATTATACACTCAAACGAGGGGAAAAAATCCCACGGTCAATCCTTTAGACAAATTGATTGAGGTTCATTAAATTGCCTGATCCTGTGATTTGCCTAGGAATTTCATCAAAAGGTCGGTACATAATGGGGAAGGGTAGATGTGTCGATTTGATATCTAGTTGACACTTCTAGAAGGACAGGATTGGGAACAGATTTGAACCAACATCTTAGATGAAGGGATAGCATGAGAGTTGAGCAGGATTCCCAAACACCATCCCCAGTGCTCGATTATTTTTTTTACCAGATAAATCCAGCGCTTAGATTCAATTGAGTTTGAGGAATTACAATTAGAAAAGTAACATTATTTCGTGATGTTAAACACCGTTAAACAATCAGTAACCAAAATTGTGATTTTTTCTGAGAATATGTAAACATGAAAATGATTCTACTCATAAGTAGAACACTTTTATTTAATAATTAATATGTGAATAAAATCCGATTTTTTTGAAAAAAAAATTATGCACTATGAAAAGCGTGCTTTTTCTAAATATGGTTTTATCTTTCGCATTTCAACCTCCCTTAAGTAAATTATTAGCAATTTATCTTGCTTGAAAAAATCATTTAAAATTTATTATTTGTAGCTGTTTGTTTATTTTAACCCTTTAGGCCCTGCTCCTGAGCAGCGTTGACTTTTCTTATCCTTATTCATATATTCAAGGTCTTTAAATACATCAAGTCAGATCATTTTGAACAAGAGTTTGTAGGCTTTCTGATTATATATTTGATGTTATTCAGTCATTTATTTGAAAAAAGATATCGGCCGTCGAATTTTGAAAAATTCTGAAAACACCACAAAATTTTGTAATTTTAAGTTTTACTTTTTGCTCATCTTACGTTGTAGAAGACTTAAAATTTGCACAAGTATGTAACTGAGTTTGAATTACAAGAAACAAGACATAATTATTCTATTTTATTGACTGTATTCTATTGAAAGAGGCAAAATACCTCATTTATCTTCAAAGAAACCGTGAATATCTCCCAAACTAAATAGTTTAGGAATAATTCTCAGAACCGAAAAGTTCTTAGGATTTAAAGTTAAAAATAAGAATTATCATTGAATTGTAGAGTCGGGTCTTAAAGGGTTGAGCAGCGCAATGTGAATATTTTCTCTTAGAATTTGACTTTCATGGCCGAGTCTAACTCTCTTCGGTTTCACATGAGGGGTCATAATGGGGAAGAGATCATTTCGAGGAGGAAGGCTATGGGAGTCGAACCTATGAGAACTATCCTCTACGTGATTCCTCCAAAAGTTTACAAAGTAACGTACTACTCAAAGCCAGACATTCATAGACAGTGAATCCCTGTCAGGTTTTAAAAGTTGACAGAACAATTGAATGACATTTTTCGCTTATTCTTGAGAAAATTTGCTGTGAAAACTTTGTAGGATGAAATTAATTTTAAGCCAAATAAAGTCTTAGGTTACAAATTCATGGCTTATTTTGACTACTATCAGAAAAGAAAATCTGAGGCTTGTACAGTTGATTTTCTATTGATACAGGTAAAACATCCAAAAGGTTAGGTAATTTGATTAAATTTCATTTTTGCATTTCTTACATGGAGAGTTTGGTTTACACAAGAGAGGAAATTATAAGCAGCTTTCTTTGTCCATCAACCATGGGAAATACGTGCAACAGTCGAGAATTCATGCGCCTCATCAATTTTGTATATTTTTTGATATACTTCAAGGAGTTTTTACCAGAAAGTACAACTTGGAAGTGCCATGATTTGGAATAATGAGTTTTACATGAAATCATTTTGTCCAAATCAAGTTTTGAAGATTACTCGAAATTAATCAGAGTCATAAATTATGAATACCACGAGAATACTCATTGAATGCTGGCATAGAAAACTAGAGAAAAACTTCAATCCAAAAATCATTGCTTAGATCTTTTTGAGTTTACAGGAATGTGAGTAGTTTTTATAATTTAAACCTACTTTCTCAAAGCAGGACTGCTTGCATAGGACTTGGCCAGAGAATATTGCAGATCGACCAGCTTTGCCAAATCGTCTTTGTTCCTTCTCATCTCTAGAGTGGCAAGGAGGACGGTTCGAATCCTTCTAATGAGATCGTCAACGTTTTCCAGGAATATTTGACCGTTTTTCTCTGGAAAGTATGATTTTGGATTTAGTCTAATTTCTCTAATAAAAAACTATGCTTAATCTACTTTGAAGTAGTGCAAAAATTAATCTAAATTTTGGTGAATATTTGATCTTGATTAATCAATTGAGATAAACCCACTTTCACAGATAGATGCAACAGTATTGCCATAGGCATAATTCACACTTCGACCAGAGTAGGAAGCGGACCTCTCCACATCGGCCTTGGCCAGATCATGCAGCAGTGAAAGGGACAACTCAAAGTCTGAACCGATTTCGTTGACCAGCTTTGACACTGATATTATGAACTGCAAGTGGACCCGTTGGAAGCCGACAGCGCCGTAATACTCAAAGCTATTCTTCAAGAGTTTGTAGAGGAAGCCGCAGGCATCGAGACGTAGTCTGTGGAGGATCGTTGAGTCGTTCTTCATCTTCTCATCGTCCTCTTTATCCTCCTCAGTCTCCTTGAGATGTCCTTCTGGCAGGTTTGCACACTTGAGAGAAGTCATACACAGTAGGGTCAGGTTGTCGTTGGTCTCAGCGAATAGGAGCTGCAAGAAAGAAATTGGCCAATGAAACTCGAGGAGCATTTTCATTGGTTGATTACAATTCTAGCCTTTTTATTGGCTACCACTAATAAAAAAACTTACCTTGTTGAATTTTGAGATAAAAACACGAGCGAAGGAAAATGTTGCCCTGATGAGCATTTCACTCTGATCCGTATTCAAGAGGGTTGAAATAACCTCGACAATCTTTGCGAGGACGTGACTATTGACATTTGATGACTTCATATCCGATATGAGAATGGTCGTGAATACTTGCAAAATGTCCAGAGTTATCAGACCACTCTCTGTTGTTAGATTTCCAAAGAGTCTTGCCTTGAAGTCTATTGTTTAGAGGAAGAAAATATTATTAAATGAGTCTTTCTGAAAGCTAGAGAATGAGACCCTCACCAGATTCAAACTCGGAATCATTGGATTGGCTTTGATTAGTCAAGGGAATTGTGGAGGTTGCAAAACTTTTGGCCTTCAAACGCTGTACACTACCGGAGCCATCAGTCTCTTGATTCAATCGCGAGATTCCCTGACGAGATTGTAGGATATTAATTCTGCTTATTGAGCTAAGAGAAAGACAGTTTAAACGTGTTATGCAGAAGGCTCTATCAAGTGGCTTACTCAAAGTATTTGATTTTGTTCTTTCCTTTGTATTTCAAGTGTTGGATAGCATAACTGAAAATAAAGAATTCATGTTAGTTTTATAAAATGACAAAAAAAGATTGCTAGCCAATCAGAGTGAATTTCGAATTAACTGGTCTCATTGGTTATTGCAAGAGTATCTTCTAAGCCAATTGAAGCTTGTTAATTCAACCAAATATTTGAAGAAGTTTTTTAAATTACACGAGAAGTTGAAGGAGATTCGCACGGTCGTTATTATCGAGTGAGGTGATGAAATGTATGAGGATTTGTTCGTCAATCATGGATAAAATCTGCAGAGCACATATTAGCAACTCTTGTTGGCAATCATCGATGAGACGATTGGGAGCATGCGAAGTTTGATTAGGCGGCCGTCGGTGATAGTGGGGTCGATAGCCAACGGGCAATTGTTCCATTTGGGATTGTATTGAAGTTTCATGATTTCTAGAGAGGGCAAGTTTATAATGAAAGTTTTCAACAATTTTGAGTGATGTTAATTGGATTTAGGAAACAATATTTTTGCATGTAAGTTAATTGAATAATAGTTAAAAGAGGGTTAAACATGTTGAAAAGTATAGATTTTTATCAACTGGCCGAGTTGGATGAAGGGAAATCCCTTTCAAAAAAAGGGTTGATTATTAGTTTTTTTTCGTTTTTGCTAAACCGAATTATGAAAGAACTCATAAATTTTGTCAATTTCATGCCCCCCTACGATCAAGAAATCCTGCTTAGAAATTTAGTAAATAATTACAATTGGCACTAGAAGTTTTTCCTCGGATAAGCCAAGAATTACTACGAATTTCTAACTCAAAATTTTGCAATTTCTCAAAGTAGGATTGATCATTGGAAAACATGAAATTGTCAAAATAAATAGCGTAGCGGTGAGCTAAATAATTCCAGTACGAATACTGTAGGCCACTGCTTATTGAAAAAAAGTTTATCCGGGATGCTGAATGTAAATTCGATAAAGAATTTCTTCAAATCACAGCTCTATCTGAATAATTTTAGTAATAATAGAGTGTTTTTCTTCTTATAAGCAGTGCGTATCCAAAAGATCATTGAGGTTATTTGAAGAAATATTTTCATCAAATTTGTATTCAAAACTGTGAGATCTAGATACATTTTCTTCTATTAGAAGTGACCTAATATACTGTATCATTCTATTGATAAGTATTAACTCTCAATATAATGAACATGGAAACACTCACGAGAACATTTTCAAAGACTTACTAGAAATGGATACAATTAAAATCAACAATGAGAGCTTATGATAGTGCAAAATTTATTACAAATTAGAGCATTGTTCTAGAGCACATTTCATGTTTTGTAGATCGGATTCGTTAAAAACGAGAAAACAGTTCCCCTAAAGTCTAAAGATTCTTCGATTTGCATCCACACCACCGAGTCAGGACTTCTCCACCGAGTATATTATCGTCTCTTGATAAATAAGACTCAGTACTCATTTATAGGGGGTTTTAACATGGATACTGCTTAAAGGACCATGATTAAAGCCTCAGGGACAAGTTATTCAATAATCGTCATATTTTGACGGCAAGACCTAACGCTTCTTATTAGAAAGTTGAACTCACAAAACATTCGAGATATCATTTGTCGTGATTGGGTTCTGAACGGTCTTATTCAGCTGGATGCTGGAGATTTGCTCAGGATTACTCAGGGACTTCAACTTGACAGCAGCTGAGGAGAGCACCTGACTACTCCAGCCATTCGAATGTGGTGGGTATTCATTTTCTGGCGTGGTCACTGAATATTTAGAATCTCACATTAAAAAATGTCTTGATCAATGAATCAATTAATTTCATTGTTAAAAAAAACGATTGTCGAAGAAACAAAAATCTATAAACATGACAATTATCAAAATAAACACTCTAGGATTTTGAAGTTATTTCTTACAGGTTTGTAATCGATATTATTCTTAAGGACGAGTGTGGTCTGTAATTATAAGTTTTCTTTTCAAATGCGGACCTGTGATCATGTGATCTTTTGGAGGCCGGAGGAGTTTCATTAATGACTAGGTCAACCGAAAAACATCTTCGGGAACTCTATGCACTGGTTGGGTTTTCATTTCGGAAGAATTGACAATAGTGACTCAATGCTTTTTTGCACAATTCCACAGGGAGAATCTTTTAGCTGGAGCACTCAAACCTTGATCTCGCATTTTCGCAGCTATTTTGTTGAACGGTAGATTTTCGTGATAAACTACTTAATAATCGTTGACATAATTATCAATATTTCATGACACCGTTCCCGGTCAATCCCGATGGCGCAGGTCTCTTCAACGTAGTCAGCAGCTTCCTGCTGGTCTAACTCGTGGTTGGATCTTCTGATATATTCCTTTGATGAGGGATTTGAACTTGTATCCGCTCTAATGGTCGGAACCTGGGATTCTTGAGCGTATTGGGAGAGAGAAACACGTACTCAAACAATTTCGTTTTTATTATCGATTTAAAATTTATTTTTTATGGCGACATTCTAGTGTTGACAACTTTTTAAACTGTTAATTGGTGTATATTTGAAAATTTTGAATGTTAATTTGTGTGATTTCAGATATTTACTATTAATTTTGATAAAAACTTGAAAAACCCTATTATTGTGATAATTTTTTCAGTCTATCCCTATAAAGAGATGAAAACCTTCAAAATATTTGATTTGCCTCAACTTACATTCCTCATCATTTTCATTGATTGAACTTATCTCTCCAGCTTCATTCTCAGCGATAGATCCATCAATTTGATCTGAGCGAGAATTTCGATTCAACGGAGCATTAAACTTAATGAGACGCTTCATGCGAACTCGGGTCAGGGCTCCACCTGAAAACCAAAAATATTTTACGATCGAGTCTAAGATACTTATCAAAGACGTTAGAATCATCCAAATATTTGACAAAAAAATCTCATAGAAAGTTGGCGTGATAGACCAAAAATTTAAAATTGGAAAACAGCCCAAAATCTCTTCACAACATGGACACAAGGCACTGGAAACTCACCATTATCGAGGCCAGCAATTTTATTGAGAATGTCACGATTTAATTTGCCTTCTTTATTCAAATACTGCACGGAAGCTTGGCCGTTTCGATTTGAAATGGACCCGGCCTCAGAGTCCTGCTTGCGGATCATTGAACCGCTGTTGCTACCGAGAGTGACAACGCTACTGTTTTGGGAGGAACTCATGCTGGCATTATCATCCTCCAGACGATTGTCAATGCCGGAGAAGGAATTGTTGTCTGAGGACGTGGACAGGGGTCTGTCGACATTCTTGCTGGAAATACTACCTTTCTTGCCGTGCTTGAAATTGCTGATCCCTTTGGTTTTGTTGCTAGAGATTGATTCTTTCTCAGTGGCGGAGGCGTCTGTCCGACTTGTTTCGTACACCGTGTTGGAGTTTGAATCTAAATTTATTAATTTTTCCGTTTACTTGCTAGTAATTCATGGGGGGGGGGGCTAGTTTAAACGTGTGTAAAAGGTTCAAATAAATCATACGTCCTTTAATTTTAAAATACCGTATTACTGACGAGAGGTTTAGTTTTTTTAAACTTGAGTTTTGAATGGCTAAAATGCACCAGTAACTTCACTAGTAGAACCTCAGAGCAACTTGAAAGTGAATACATTTATGGCCAGTGGCCAGAAGACTAGTTAGACTCACTACAGAATGATTGTATGTTTTCAAGCATAATTTTGATTATTGGCACATACAATAACCCAATCCTTGATTGTAAAGCATTATTAACGGCATATCTAACAAAAAATGGACAAGATTAAATATAATGCAACAATTATCTATCCAGAATCACAACTGGAATATTTAGGCTAAAATTATTTACAAAATGAAAATTTTGCAGATTTTTTTTCAATTTTATAACCATTGTTAGAATCACGAAATATTAGACCAAAAGCCCCATGAACGCCCTCAATAAATTGATAAGAATGTACCCAAAACATGATCTGAAACCTAATTTCACTTTGAACTTCATTCAGGGGTTCGGTGAACAATTATAATGTGGGTTAGAATCCAAAATCTACCTTGGATCTAACGCATGCTTAGCGAGTTGATTTCGCAACAATAGGATCGGCTGTCGGTGTACCGTTGGACTCGAATCATTACTCCAGTTACCGGCGCAATAGCAATTGGCGAGGATACACGAAATCTGCTGCATCAACTGACCAATCAAATAGTGTTGCTCGAGGTATGATTCGGACAGCACAAAGTCCTCTGCCTTTCTTCCCGGGATGGCTTGAAAAGAAATCAAAAATTAAATATTTAATGTCTAATGACAGAATGTCAAGTTAAAATCTATCGAAATAGAAATCAGACAGTTTTTCTGACAAAAATCATAGAAGGTCAGATGCAGTTGATTGACAAATAGTATTCAAAAATCATCGTCTGAATAGTTTTTTATATGAATTCTTGTACATAGATAGAAATAGCTAGACCCAATCAACAGAAAAGTGAACCTTGTATGCATTTAGAGTACGTCAAACTCATTTAACAACAAAAGGCTTGGCAACTTGATAAGATTTAAACGATTATTTTTGGCTTGTTAAATTAAATAAATACTCTCAAGTAGGGCACTGCTATTTGAAATAAGATCGCGAGAAATTGCTTCAGGTTGTTCAATTATATGAAGAAGAATTGATTCTGAGGCTATATCTATCTTTCGTGCGCTTTAAATCTATCAACTATGGTCGAAATGCTGATGTATTGAAAATCCATACAAAAATAAATTCAAATGGCCGCCATCGATTTTCTGCTCCTAAAGATAATCAGATCTTTTGAATTTTTAACAGAAGATTTCTAATTGAGAACGTTTCTTCTAAACGATAGCATTTTTCTCACGTGGATGGTCGAGAAAATCCCGGTTTAAGTTTTGGCGCAAGTTCAAATTAATTTAAATATGATTTTCAATTATTTTGGCCCGTTTCCAACACCTAGAATAAATATTTAATACACAGTTCCTCGTGAAACATTCTTTCTCACTTATTCTTCTCACAAAGAAAATGCCAGACATGATTATACTTCTCAAAACGAGGGTGAGGAGTAGTTTCTATCTAGGAATTCAATGATATCATTAGAATGGAATGCGAGAAATAATTAAAATATTATTTTTACTTCAACTTGTGACTCCTTTTATCTCTGATTCTTTCTATCAAATCGAGTTAACAGATTACTGATACAGAAATCATCAACGGTCCAGCGCGTTTGATTGATGGGTATAATTCACAAAATTAAAAATCTCTATTCTTTTTATGAGAAAACCACAATTTATATTATTTTTAGAGAAACTCATGATGTCATCCGCAAAAATGTGAAGAAATTCAATCGATAAATTAGATTTCAGAGTCTTTCAAAGTTGATGCAAATAACCTAATATTTTAATTTTTAACTCTAAAGATACTTGGAGTTTGAATCAGCTTGTAAGATGAAACTTTTGACTTTTTCGAAAAAACGGCTTTATTTTGAAGAAACAACTACCATTTGCAACTTGGGCTTTTATAACCAGGTACGAATTTTATTAACGACCGATCTTGGTATTCGATGAAGAAGCATGATTAAATCACATATTTTTACAATTATTGCAATCTTAACAAAGATTGTAGTGAACATTTTTTAACAGTACATTTTAACAGTTTATTCTTGTCAGTTTTAATTAGCCCTAGCCGATGAACGTTGATTTACTTTGCTTTCTTCCAGCAAGATCAGTTCTAGATTCAGAAATAAACTCAGTCTTTTCCCCTGTCAATTATGCAAAACGCCTCGAAATGATAATTCAGATAAAAGCATCGAATTTAAATTTCCTCAATTTTAGCCCAAAAAATCTTCAGTTGTCCAACACAGGCATGAAAAAGATTACAATCTAATTTAATACAACAGAGAATTCAACAGGAATTTCTCTTGGAATGAAAAAAGTTTTCCTCGGTTACAATATACTTCTTCAATATACTCAGATCAAAATCAATGGTTCAAGGAGCTTATTAATTAAGGAAGTCAAGAAACCTGTAGGAGATATGTTGACATAACAATAAAATCAGAAGAGAGACACTGAGTATAGTTTAAGACCAAAATATTTTTCTAATCGTGGATGATCCGATATCAATGAGACGATGTTTTTGAAAATTATACGCCATTGTAATAAAATGAAGATTTGAACACCTCTTTCATTGCGAGATCAATAAACAATCTTGCTATTCATCATAATGATTTCAATCTTCACCTATCGGATTCTGCTTCATAAATGGTAAAACCATCAGCTATTTTATTGTGTAAAGACGGAAAAATAAAATCGGAAGCAGTCAACTATTATGTGGAGAACTTTGTAAGGGTCAAAGAGATTGTTAACAGCTTCTCGGAAGAAGGAAAGATTAGAAGGTATTCTAAAAAGGCAATCAATAAAAGATACAGGTCAACATGTACTAAAATTGTTGAAAATAGTGTTATTATCCCTTTTTGTCTCCCCAAAATAGCCAATAAGAATGTAGGAAAAGATTAATATATGGACTCGAGAATGTATTCCGAGCCGGTATAAAATTTATTCAAGGAATGTAAATTACCAAATTACTATAAAAATGACATCTGTGAAATTGAAAGATGTCATAATCATTATGAATCAATGAAAGTTATTCGAATCTAAACGATGAGAATATTTTACCACTTATCAAAGCGACGCAGAGCAATGAATCGACTATTGAAGAATTCTTCCCAAAACTTGAGGGGATGTATTTCAATGATGACCCTGTGAATATCAAGCCATACATCTGAAAGAAGTTACTACAAACTAAGATGTATTCAGACGGAAAAAGAATTTTATTTTCCAAAAAAGCATAATTTTCAGAATATTTAGCCCGGGTAAACCCCTTGGGATACTGGTGTCCTGTTGAGAAAAAGTGGAAAATACTACCAGAAAAATTCATCCATAAAAATCAGAATTTATCACATTTCATAGACAAAGGAATCAGCTTTTGATTTGTGTAATTATCTTCTCATAATTATCTCTAGTTATAATTACAGTATACAAAGTTTTGCTATCAACAAAAATGCCATTTTAATCATCCAAATTATAATTTTTCAAAATCTTAAAACCGATTTAACTTTGACAATATGCATCCGAATTGCCCCAAATTTTTTTTGATTTAAAGATGGTCATCCTATTGGTCAATTTTTTTCAAAATAACGCAATGTTTCTTGAGAAAACAAACTTTTTAAATAAGGAAAATTGCAAAAAAATCTTCCAGTAAATACTGTTTTCGAATTTACCTCACTCATTATTCTAAAGTAAAAATTACAATTTTTTTTATATACCTGGGTGTATCGGGTTAAGGGCAGATATTTCAAAACAAATCTAATTGCCCTGGTAATTATCAGAAGCTTTTTTCTCTTATAAAAATCGACAGTAACTTGTTAATATGCTTATTTACCCTCAATAAAGAAAATGTCACTTACTAATTGGAAGATCAAGAGAAGGATTCCCCGATGCTATGGTCCCCAAACCTTTGGCTCTTTCACATGGGATGTTCTCAGAGCCTATACACAGTTCTAAAGGCCTAATTTAGAGATTTTTGTTTACCCCACACTGATCAAGCCGGAGCAACAACTTACAGACGCCTAGCGTTAAAGACCTTACACTAGAAAAATAATAACGAACGAAATTATTGACTATTTTGAACATCATTGGAAAACCTTGAAAGTGTTCTATTCATGAAAATCAATTCTTTGAGCCGTGCATGAATCATAATTAACTTTTAGAGATGGAGAATTCAAACAAACCTTCATTAATGTAAAAGAAATCATCTGAAATAAGAGAGTTATGACACCTTGAAACAAAGAGCTAGTAGTGTGTAGACTTACATGAGAGGAAGTTCAGACTGACTGAGGGGAGATTCAGTTGAATGAAATATTCATGTTCAAAGAGTTTTGACAGGACAATGTTCCTCAAGCTGTTGTAACGGTCGACTTCATTCGGAGTCTGAAATTAAAATAATTCGATTGTAAAAATTGAAATTTTGCATTGCTGAGAAATTCCAAATTTATTTATAAAATTTAAAATATTAGGGTAAATATGCGATTTACGTTATTTCTTAAAGGAACATACCATTTTTGGTCTAATCTCCAAGCAAATGAACACAT
Organism: Gyrodactylus salaris; assembly: GCA_000715275.1. NCBI lineage: Eukaryota > Metazoa > Platyhelminthes > Monogenea > Gyrodactylidea > Gyrodactylidae > Gyrodactylus > Gyrodactylus salaris. The sequence continues at coordinate 16,842 of JJOG01005428.1, forward strand.
CCCGAACGCGTTCCATAACAAAGCCGCGGTTCATGATATTGAACAGATTAGAGAGGAAGTCTGCGATTGATCTGGCCAGGGGCTTACTGATATGCTCAAATGAATCAGACTTGACACTTGAATCCCCACCTGAGGGCAAAGTCGCTGTATTTTTCATTGGTCGAATAGTTTCCGTCGAGTAAAAGTCACCCGATGACGACTGGGAGTTGTAACTGTCCACAGTGCCGGATCGTATAGATCCCTGGTATTGATGGGCCACAGAGGTGCCTGCTGTCTGTTGGGCTGTGGACGATTGTGAGGTTTGGGTTAATTGGAAGCAGATCAATTGCACAAAGGATACAACATCGGTTTGGAATGACTTTGAGAAACGAAGCTCGCCACTCCGCTCAGCCTATAAGGAGAGAATAAATCAATTTGTTGAAAAAGTCACCAAACTTTTAAGCTCTGCCATCCTTCTCATTAAAAAGTTGCATAAGAAGACGATTTTTAGGATGAATAACACATAAAAAGATATATTATATCTAAAGAATGAAACATAATATGTGACCTATTCTGAGTTGAGTTATTTACTGAGTTCACAGTTGAGACAGTGGTCGTGGTAACTTACGAGTAGCTTATTCCTCGATGACAGATAATTAATCGCCGCCTTAAACACAACATCCAGGAAGAAACTTGATTGGAGTAGAAAGTTTAATAGAATATGCGGAGGTATATTGACATCAGACATGAGACATATCATGGCCCTGATTATGGCATGATGCAGGGGCAGGGAGAATCTTGACATCTTGTCACCTTCCACGTCATGCCAGGACTGGCAGTGGGCTTCGATTTCCGTACTATCGAACTCGTAGGTTATATAATTCTTGAGAAAGTGTTTTTTGTTAAAGTTTGTACAATCCGACTTGTTGATCTCTGGCAGTTGTAAGGGTTCCGATATAAGCATTGCAAGAGCGCTTTGAGAAAATAATTACAATTTTGAGTTCAGATGAAAAAAAAGATTTTTCAAAAAAACTCACCCAATGCTTGTCTTCAGAACCTCCCCAGGGGAGCCATTCAGATAGAGTTGATGTGAGGTCAGCCACTTGATCTTGATTTCATCGCCGGAGTTGGGATTCTTCTCGAGGAATCGCTGGAATCTCTCTTCGCCAACTGTTGAGCAAATGAAGATAATCTCCCAGAACTGGTTGAGTACAGCTGGTAGGAATTGTATCAACGAGACTCGCTTCGATAGCAATAGCGTCTTAATTGCATTTGTTAATAAACTTGACTGGGATATTGTCGGTTTTATTGTGACTCTACGCACCAATGCAGGATCTGGCTTCGCTTCCTCGACATCGTTTTCACTGAACTTCACCGATCTTGTCACCTACGGATTTATAGATTTAATAATGAGGGAAGTCTTAACAGCACTTATGTAAGAAAATATTATTCTAGTTGTCAGATTATGCCAATCATTCATAGACGTTTACCTTGGGCGTTTCAGTGTCCATATTCGGTCCCTCATTGGCCAGTTCGCAGAGCTTTTCGTTGCAGGTCTTGAAGAAGTTAGAAAGACGCTGATCGCTAGTAAAGATGGAAGAGTACGCCTCAATTCTGACGCTGAACAGAGACCGACCATTCTCTATCCATGTCGGGCCACCGGGGACGTTTTGTGGTGTGGTGTTCTGGCCGATTGAAATATCGAAAGATTGATAATTTATTGTTCTGTTCTAAATGGATGAAAAGAAGGATAAATTAATTTGATAAGAGTTAGTTATTCTAACTTTGATCTTCAACAATATTGCAGTGACAACGAGTAATCTTACTTTGGTTATTTTATCTTGATTTTTGAATACCTTTAAGATAAATTAGTTAGTTCTAACGTTATGATTTTTCATCCTTGATAAAGCACCAGATTTGACAAATTAGTATTCGCTGGGTAATTAGTGTATAGAGACGCTCAAGATTGGAAGTTTAGAATTTTTAAGAGGACAACATAAGAGTTGAATAAGGCAATCATTCAAGGAAATAAGATAATTCCGAATAAAGTGGGGTTTCAAGAAGCAACCAATGCATCGTCATTATTAGAGAAACCCAACTGTCTACCGTTTTTTCCATCTATATCGTTTTGAAATGCAAGAAAATGTGATAAATTTGGGGGGGGGAGGTCACGGTACGATTTTAGAAATGGACTATTCGGTCTATTTGCTGTCACGACTGACTATGAATTGACTATTTTTAGAAGATAAAAAGAATAAATAATTTACCATGGATTCATTTCTGAAATAGAAAGCCAGATATCATTGCTAGAAACTATTTTTCGAATCAAAGCCTATTATGTATACATTGTATAGTCAAGAACCGATAATAGTTGGCCAATAGGAACAACCCTCTAAAATCGTTCTAATCAGAAAAATTATGAAAAAGAAAATTGCAGAAAACGTGTAATTTTGAATCATCAAAAGAATAAAAATGTATTTTTCTATCATTATCAAAACTGACTATGAATTGACTATTTCTATTTTGAAATTTGACCAAAATATTTTTTCAACGGACTATTTTGGGTTGCTCTACTCATTATTATTTATAAGAGAGATGGCTTACTTGTGTTTTCAATAAACTAGTCAGATATCTATTCGGGAGATCCTGGCTTATCGGGAGTGAGTAAACACCGGATTGAATGCTTGAGAGAGAGAGTTAGAATTGAATTTTTTTACCAAATCCACTGTATAATAATCTCACCTAAGTTTGTCATTCAAGAGGGGAAGCCAGGCGTATCCGGTTGGATTTTCCAGGGACTTTTTATCAGAGTTGTTATTGAAATTCTCTTTTCCCTGATCTAAATTCCCCTTCACGCCAGAGAGAATGTTTGAAATGATCTTGGTTTTCGTCTCCGACGACTTGGACTGGTCCGACTGGTTCATTAGACCGGCAGTGTCGCAGCTGACGTGATAGAAGCGAAAGAGAATATGGTGCCGAGAGGTTACCTCAAATGGCACTTCAACCTTGAACTAGAAAAAAACAATCCTATCAAGTTCATATGTTTGCAAATTTTAAGAATACAAACTACAAAGGAAACCTACAAAAACATTGAAAGAGATGTGAGACTTACTTCTTCAGTAAAGCTAGGATTCCCTTCATGATAGTTCACAGCCGTGTTGACCCAACTGACAAAATGAGAATTCATATTGGGGTCGGTAGCGAAAAAAGACTTAATCGGCGGGGATGTGAGATCATCATCAGAGCGTAGCTCCACGAATACTGATAGATTTCGGGCGCGTGAGAAAGAATGCTTTACAGACAAGTTGAGTGACATTGGGTAGATGTAGAGGCGATTCATGTAGGTAGTGTGTGGAAAGAGAGGCAGGAACTCTGAGGACTCTTCAGTAACCTTGAAAAGAAGTTTAATTGAAATTTTTTCAAGTTATTGAACCTTTTGGGTACATACCTTGGTATTTGCCGCTTGCTTCAAGTCTGTTGTACTTCCGTTGATAGAATTTAAGCTGACATGAGAGTTGGATCTAGAGTTTTCATTCATCTGATCAGAGCTATTATTCGAAATGACCAACTGATCCACATAGGCCGACAGTCGCCGAGTGGCGGAGACGTTGACACTTGACGAGGAGAGGACCGAATCTCTGGCATTAACGTTAGATAAACGATGTAGAGATCCTTGAGATGCTTGCAACATTGTATCTAAGAAAATTCAATTTTGGTTGAAGATTTAAAGATTTTGAAATCTTGAAGTATCAAAAGAGAGCAAAATATTTCTCAATAAATTTAAATCTGGAGGAAGTTAAATAGTTTTTTTCAGATTTTCATTCTAAGAAGAAATAAAACTTGCCATATGACTTTTCAATTCTAGAATTACTGCTATTCTATGCAGATGAGACTTAATTAGATAAGCACATGTCTCTAGAATGATGAATAACGGTCAAGAGAATTGATTCACCTTCACTTTTTAAGGATGGAAAGAAGGCAGCAAGGTTGTTAAAGTCAGGATCATCTTTTGTCGAGGGGAGAGGATCAAAGAAATGATCGAGCTCACGGATAAGGCCAATTTTTGATGCATCAAAAGGCGTTTTGGTGTCTATTGATTTCGGATATTCTGGCTTAACGTTATTCTGAGAACTCTTTAGTGGGATCAATTCTGTAGATACGACATCTAGAAGGAGGAAAAAATTAAATAAACTCTCCAAGAAGACCAAAATCCTGATAGAGATTAAATCCGGCACATTCAAACAAATTGAATTACGTTACTCATGGAAAAAGGTCACAAGTGTCTGTATAACAACGCAGTAAATATTGAGAGAAAAGAAACCGTCACTAAGATAGTTCAACACAAAAAATGACCTTCAAGTTATTCTCAATAGTGCTACTGACAATCTTTTATAACGTATGCATTGGAGGCATGTTTCCAGGGGGACCGTCACCAGGCCCTGGAATGCCCAGCATGAACCAGGGTATGAATCAGTTGACAAGAGGCTCTATAGCGCGCAACTTTCTCAGCAATTCGGCTCCACAACCGTGGATCTATAACTTGTACAAGCAAAAGCACAACGGTTTCACAGACTACCCCAGGGTCGATGACTATTACCGCGGACATAATGACTGGCCAAAGTTTAATTTTCCTTGCTTAAGTCTAATCGAGTGCAATTTTGATGATATTCTTGGAGCTATGAAGAGGGAAACGGCGGTTGTACTTACAAATCTTTTGACTTGATGAAACTTTGAAGTTTGATATTTTTAAATGCATAAAATTATATTTTTTGACCAAGTTTTCATTAAAAAGGCTAGAAGGGGGAAGAGGAAATACCGACATTACTTATTAGTAGTGCAATAGTTTTTGCCTTTTTTGAGTGCGAATTTAGAATTAGCAAAAGAAAATCTTGTAGGCCAAAAGGGTAAGGAGATAAGCAAGCTTTTTTTACCTTTTTTGAAGTGATTACCTTTTTTTACCTTAATATCTAATTATTTGTGTTTGTAGATTAATTTAACACAGAAATCGAACGAATTGAGATTTCTTTCACAAGAAAGAATTTTTACTAGAACAAAACTTCATTATTATCAAGATTCCTAATGGATAAATAAACAGCCAATCATGATCCTTCTAAATTAAAGACATCTAAGGTCAGAAAAATGTTGACTCATTGTTTAAATTCATTTCAAAGAAACATTTTATAAAGAGTTGCTTCACGACAAGCATGTGTATGCCATTGTCGATGAATAAGAGTTCCGAGAAGCACGTTTTTCACGCATAAAAAAACGTTTTTTAAAGATCAAAAAAATTTAGTGATGAAAATTCAAAAAATTTAAAGATGTAAAAATTAGCAAATTGCTAAAATAAATAGCAAATTATTTCCTGAACTAAAATTGATCTCAAAATATAAATCAAATATTCTTAACCACCTTGATCTATTGTGTTTATAATAAGTTATTATTGTATAGTCAGTATTATGATACAATATAGAGTGTTTTTTACTATTATCTACGTTGAAATTTCTCCAATTTGTTAAAATTGCTATAATTTTCGTTGATATAATTTCAGTTTGACAAATTTTTCAACAATCTCAACTTTTTGCTGAACAATCCTATTTTTATTTATTCTCAAATCAACTGTTTCTATACACCAACTCATATACTGTATATTCATGTTTTTCATCGAGTTTTCAAATGTAAAATTATTAATACGATATTAAAATATTTCAAAAAGTTAGTAAATTTTTCTCAAAATAATACTTTTTAGTACATTCTAAGTTTTAGACCGGGAGTCCAAAGACAAATTTGAGCACATTTTTGTGTTTATCTCATGAAATATACCTCACTTTTAGTACTTTGTGTAGCCCTAGTTATTAGTATGGTTACCAGATTTCGTATTCTTAGTAATTATAAAGAGTGCCTTTCCACTTTCAATGTTGCTCACTTGACAAGTTTTTATATGATTGAATGTCCAGATCGAGTTCATACAGAGGAACCGTTAACTTGATAGCGAGTGGGGAAGATGTTTTCAGGGACTTTTCTAACACTTCATTACTGATGCTTTCCAAACCATCTACGGAGTCCTTCTTTGAATGGCCAATCTTTGCACTGGAATCGTGTTGCGAGAGAAGATTGGATAAGACCAAGGCGTTGTTGATGAGATTCGATTCATTCAACTTGTTGCTCTCGAGTCGCCATAGACGAATATCTGGCGCCTTACTTGACAGGGGCCTGAGGAAAATGATGAGAAGCAGATTAAAATCATGAGCTAAAATATTTAAATCGATTCTTTTAGGAAACACCTTACCTAGCCCCCCAAGCAAAGGGTGTGCGATAATGGCCAATGTTCTTGCAATACGGCAGCATTTGCTTGTGGAGTTGATTGGCGGTCTTGACGTTTTCATTGCTGCCCAAGACCGAATGCGCGAAGCCCTTGACATCCCCTTTTGAGTACTTTTCCCAGGTGCTGACCAAGGAGCCGTTAAGAATTTTATCAATTCTCACGACAATAAAGTAACGATTCTTGTCACAATTTGGCACTGAGAAAATGCACTAAAAACTTTCTATTAGTGCGTTTCTATAAAGAAAATCTCTAGCCAATGAGATTAGGTTATTTTTCTATCACAATTTTGATTGGTTTGTACAACCAATTAATGTTAAGGATGGTTAAACTTACAGATTTAGACTTGATAATCTGCTCCACAGGGCCTGTCTGGACCCCGTTGATGTTGATAGGGATTGGTGGTGGGGCGACAGCCTTTTGGTTGTTGTTCAAATTCTGAGTTGAACTATTATGCTGAGATGTTAGCCAGTTCATTATGCGTGTAGACTCTTGGGCTAACATGGCGTTCGCTAGGCTGGCAGAGTTTACAGAGCAATTAAAAACTTCAGAGACTCTCCTCTTGAGTAAGGTGTCGACAAGGAATAGTCTTATGAAGAATGGTTCCGGCTAGCAAATGAAATCAACTTGAATATGAAAGATAATAATCTCTAGAACAGGATTGATTTGATTGGCTGTTCCAAGTGTGAGAAAATTTGCATCGAGAATTCTAAATTTCTATTTCTACTCACATTATCTACGACACTCTGACCAGTAGAAGTTTCAATGTTGGCTCTCAATGAGGTGGTTAGGGATGCCACATGAGCGAGGCAGCGGTATTTGAATATGTCATTTGAATTGCGATCAGGAAAGAGATTTGAGATCTTCCTTCGACCCTCCTCAGAGTACCGATGGTCCAGTGAGTAGACTGGGTTTTCTGCGTGCTCATTCATCAGCTTTGTCACGAGCTCATTCGATTTCTCATATGGGATCTGTTGTTTGGAGAGTTCAATTATTATAGAATTAATCTGGTCACAATCGAATGCGACATTGTAATTACAAAACTGAATGATACTAAAATCTGATTTTTTAATTATAATTTGATAAAACTATGTAACCTTTGACCCCTGATCTATCGAAGAAAAGCGCAAAATCTCAATTATTCCATTTTGGCGCATATTGTGAACACTGGAAATTAGTTGTAACATTACCGAAATCTGTGATAAAAATAATAATATTATCATTTTTCTTATTTGTAATTGTTATACTCAACCTGTTGACAAATTCTTTTAGGTATAATATATGTGATCTGTCTCTTAATAAAACTTAATATGAATGCTGCCCTTTTGATTTTTTCAACCTTTTCAAAGACAACTGAAGAAGGGAATGATCCAACCACTCCCGAAACATCTTGCCCAAATTCGGTGGGATTGTAGATTTGTTTTCGTTCTCCTACATGGCTCCTTAAAAGTTGCATATTTCTATTCCTGGACGCTACATTGGTCGATTTAGTAGAGAAGTGGTCCTTTTTTCATTTTTATTTTTTTCCATGGGCCCTCTCGTTTTTCCATAAAAATATTTTAAATTTCACTTGATAAAACTTTACTTCATCGAGTCTTGAGGTACTCAGAAAGTAGCTCAAAACTCGTGGATCGATGGAAAATTATAAACGGGCAGAAATAAAATCTAAACGTATTCAGTTTTTTTTTATAACTGAAAACAAAAATTTTATATTTCCAATACGATATGTAAGCGTTGCTTCCTAACTCACCCTGATATCCGGATGGATGGTGATAATTCTCTGGCGGTTCTTTTGTCGTGCAATGTTGAGAAAGAGGTCAGTCTCTTGTGAGAACTTGTTCAGGCACTCATTCAGAGTGTCGATATTCTCCAACATGCCTCCATTGATCCTTTCAATCTGCATGCTATTCGGAATGAAGCCATAACGAACTCGGTTCTTCTCCATTTCAAGGGCAAGCTCAATCTTTTGTTGCCACAAGGCCCTATTGACCAGCTCCTCGGGTGGAAAGAATAGGTAGAAGGGATTGTGGTAGCTCTTCTGGTCTAACTTGAGCCAATTCTGACCGATAGTGCTAACGTAGTTGATATCCTCTAGGTTGACAATGAGGGCTTCCGAGCAATTCTCCGAGCATAGCGGAGCGATAATGAAGGCACCTGGAGAGGAGATCTTGCCTTCAGATAAAAGTTCTTCTGCTTTAACCTGTCGTAGGCTTGAGTAGAAGACCTTTGCGTTCGCTGCTTGCTTGCGACCTTGGGAGATTTCCACGTTGGCTAGCTGTAAGAATTCTTGGAATTCCGTTGTGTTAAATATCCCAATGTAACCCTTTATCGTGACCGTTGTCTCAGTCTTTTGCTTCAAATGGATATTATTGTCAACTTTCTTGTGAGTACTCTTATTGAGACCCTTTTCACGACGGAAATTGAACGATTCCTGTATCGAGCAATCGATCAGATACCAGTTCTCATGCAAAGTTCCAATAACCTGGGTTACACTTCTAAAGAAGAGGTGGAAATTAGAGTTTTTTGAATAGACATTTTGGTACTGGTCTTATTTATCAGGCTTGAAAACAAATTCTATTTAACCTGTGAATACAAAGTGGGGGTATAATAACCCCAAACGATAAAACAAGTTTAATTTCGAGCTAAGACCCGAGCGTATTAGAATATTTTGAAGAAAACAGTCCTTGTCGTTAGGCAACAAGTTAATTTTTCTAACCATTGATTTTACACAAGAATCAGAATACAGCCAAAAAAAAGAGAAAATTTGTATTTTAAAAGTTTGATAAAAAAAACTAATTTGTGTAATGTGAATATCTCATTTAAAAATAAGTTAGACAAAAACCACACCTTCTAAAATGATTATTATTTAAGTAATTTAAATCAAGTCTCACTCATTCCTAGGCAAATCAGCAAAGGAAACTCTATAAATCGAATTGGGCATACAAATAGCGTTCCATTTCTTGGAGGAAATGTACTCAATCATGTGCTTAGCGAGTGGACTGATGCTGTAGTCGAGGAATTTGTTCGCTTTCACGTTTTTCCTTGTGAAATATTCACCAATATCTTTAGAGAGGACATCCCTAACTTTTACTGGCTTCTCAATGTTGGAAATCTTTAAAGGTATAAGATAATATGATTCTTACGGCTATGTCAATGCTTGGGAAAAATACTAAATCTTTGTAAGGATCACTTAGAATACATGTCTTGTTTCTGATGAGATAATTTTCATAATCAATACAATAAGGAGTGTAGGAGACCTAGGAAAAATGAAAAAAGAAATTTACTAATTTGAAAGGCTCCTCGTCAAGATGAAAGTCGTCATCTAAATTTGTGAGATTTTGTGAGTTCAAATGCTGCACAAATGCTCTTCTCATTTAATAATTTCAAAATATTTCAAAAATTATCTTGAATCGAACAAACGTTTGGAATTAAAAGCAAGATCGTGTTATAAAAGGCTAATTATTTAAAAAGTTCAACATGCGTCTAAGATATCACAACGACTCTGAGGGAAATCGCGTATATACCCTTCAAGTAGAATATTAATTTTTTATTTTCTTAGCCTCTATCTCCTGAAGGACTAGCCACGAGAAGTGCTCATCCAGCTAAATATACCCCCGAGGATCAGCATTCTTATGCAAGAATTACTCTCAAGTCTCGCTACAGTCTCCTCCCAACTCAACATCCTGCATATAAATTTTAAAATAAATTCTCTCCTTTAAACTGAAATCTTAATTCTCATTAATTCTAAATACAGCATTTGTTAGGTCATAAATGCCGAGAATTTCCCCTTCTTTGTTCATCTTTGAGCAATCTGCCGTAAACCTCTAGGCAGCGATGCAATTCTCGGCATTCACATGACCTGTCAAAAGCTGTAAGTAACCGCTGAAATTAAATTAAAATTATTAAACTTTTAGACTGACCAAAGGATCTCTAAAGAAGACATAGAGAAGTATTCTCTGGAATATCTTGAAAACGGAAAGACGGACGCGTTGTTCATCGAGAACATCAAATTGTACTATGATGTCCAGGAATTAGTCATTAAGTTACTTGCCCAGAAATTACCACAATTAAAGAATTTTGAGCACTTCCTCAGTCTGATGGAGCACCTGATGCCCCCAGATATGAAGAAGGAGTATTTGTGGAAGGACGAGGCAAGTAAAAGTAAGAAAAAATCCAATCCTCGTAACAGCTTGACCAAGATCTGGCTGGAATTCTTCAATCATGATGTAAGCTATTTTAATCATTTCTCTGTTAAAACTGATTTTTCTGGAAAAAGAGACTAAAAATATCTTTTCATCAAATTTATTTATTTCAGAGATGACTAGTTTTTATGAAGAGTCTCAGTTCTATGGTAAATATTGAGAAAAAAGGGAGGAAGAATAAATAAATCAAGATTTTTCTCCAATGAACTTTAAATGTGCATACTCCCAAGTAACGGTATCTTTTATTGTGAAAATTATAGAAAATTAATTTTCTTCGTCCTATAACTAGAACTTCAAAATCTCATAAATTCCAATACCTGAAAAAGTCTAAATATTTAACACAAGAGAATTTTATTTTCTCATTTCTATAATAATTTCATATTTAGAAAAAAGAGTCAACAAAAACTGACCTTAAACTAGAGAAACTCGATTTAAAAATACGAAATATTTTCATTCCACCCTCATTTTGCAAACATTTGTGGTATCATTCTGGAGGTTTTACATCTTGATCTTAAAGTCTATCTAGGCAAGAAATTCCTAATAATCATGTCCCATAGTTATCGTCCTGGAACACTGGGTCTTGCAGATTAACTCTGTAAATGAAGGTTGATCCTAATTTGGAAATAAGCAAAACAAATCTAATAATAATCGATTATCAACGTGGTTCATGTGCTGTGATTGAAGGAGCGTTCATCTTTGAAAGATGCTAGATTCAGCGCATTCTTGTAAACAAGTAGAAAGTTTAATTCGCAGAAACAGATAATAAATATTCCCCTTTGCAACCGATTCATAGTCATAATATTTATAAATTTCCCATCTTTTGTGTGAAATCATTCTAAACATCTTGTGCCAATCAAAGAGCGATCTTTTCCATCTCTTTCTCCATATTAAAATTAGACTAATTATTTCTACACTCGATCGAATCTTTACAAATAACTTCTACCCTTTATATACCTCTTACAGTCCAAGTTGGAAGAAGTGAAATTCAAAATGGAAAAAACGAAAGCCATTTAAAAATTTCCGAAATTCATTTAGAGAGAAGGTCAAATGCTTGCAGAGAATGGAAATGCACGATATGATCTTTTGGAAAGTGACTAAAAGATTTTTTTCATGATTAGCTTTAATTAGGTCGATCAAATGCATATTTTGGGAAGCCATGGTTATAAATTATAGCTCATTTTTCATGATGGCTTTCGTTTTTTCCATTTTGAATTTCACTTCTTCCAAATTGGACTGTAAAAGGTATAAATGTAATCTGATTATTAGGGCAGTAGGAAAGATATTTGCAGAAAAAGTAGCACCAAAAAGGTTCGATAACTTGATTAAATTTTGCATTTGGCTGGGGATTCAACGACCCAATGAGAATGGTTCTAAATTTATTTGTTATCAAACACTCCATAAAAGAACCTTTTGGTACTCAGTACTACCTTCGAATCTAGGTTTAAACGCGTTTCGTCCTTTCGGGACTCATCATTGACGGTGCCGAGAATCGAACCAGGCTCATTCAGCTGGTAACTTTTCGTGCACAAACTTGGGCAGGATCGATCAGAAACATGAATTAAATAGACCAATAGTCTAGAAGCCTCTAATGCGTTGATTCCCGATCAGATTTGACTAGATTTTCATTCTTTAGTTGCCAGATGACATTATTCTCCACTCTCTGCGCCAACTGGGCAACAAGCGCCTCATAAACCGCTTGAGCGATGGAAAACTCCTCAAGAACCACATTGTGAGCATCTTCAATTCTGATGACATTCCTTTGCACTACTCTGTGATTGCCTCGCGATGTCTCCTGCTGCTCATCCAACGCCACGGTGTGAACTTTGAGAACATCTACCTACGTCTCTATGCAATCCTTCAGCCGGAACTCTTTAGCTCGAAAATGGTCCAATTCGACCTTGAATCCATCAGCATCTTCCTCGACGACCTTGACGTCTACCTCAGTTCCCTAATCCTTCCGCCTCATACTCTTGCTGCGTTCCTAAAGCGTCTCAGTGAGCTATCGGTTACATGTGCTGTGGAATTCGTTCCTTCTATCATAACGCTGATCATCCGTTGTCTCCGGCGTAGTGACAAGTGCCGGGCCATGGTCAACGCCTTGGAAGATAGGATGACCAATGAGGAGTTGACCTATTCGGACTCTTTCACGAAAATCGACGCCCTTAAGAAGTCCCTCTGGGAGGTCATGTCACTGTCCTATCATCCCTGGAAGAGGGTCAGGGAGTGTGTTAGACGTCTCTCTTTGCCGCTGACCATTTGCATTGATAAGGGTGATAATAAGAGTGACCTTATCGAGGAGTCTTTTGTGCAGATTGTTAAAAGAGACTTTGAAGAGTTGAATGGCATTCAAACATCCTCGCTGTACACAATACAGGGCATAAAGAATTCCAATTACGACTTTGCCAATATCACATTGACAGGTTGGGTTATGTAGTTTGGGGTGAATATACTTTTTTTTAATTATTTCAAAAAAATAACCTTTCTACACAAAAAAACTTGAAATCTACTTCATATTTGTATTAATAAGGCCTCGAAATTTTTCTTGATATTATCGACATATGATATGAACGGGCGATCAAATATAGGAATGGTATATAGCATGTGAGTTGAAATCATCCGGCGATACAGTTCAGTGCATTGGACTCCTAATGTGCTGGTAACGGGTTTGATTCCCACCGTACTTCTATACTGATGATTCGTGAAACGGATGGTCCATAAGTTTATCTACTTTCTCCATTCAGAGGCTTATTCGACATAAAAATTATTAGTTTTTCAAGCAAATGTAGAATCCTCATTTTGATTCTTCAGTATGTCATATTTCCTTGAAAAACTGACAAAAACCACCTGTCCTGATCAGGTACTTACTAAGTAGTACTTAGTAGTAGGAAAACACGCGATTAATTCTAGGGCATGTTACGAATATGAATTAAGATTACTTATACAGATGTAGGGAATCTGAAAAAACATATAAACACCTCTGCTTAGTGTTCACCCTACCGTGAATCAAGTTACTTGAGAGAAATGTTAAGAATAAAAATCTCTGAAGTCTAACCACCAGGGCACTGCAGCAGACCTGTCCATATCGAATTGGCGATTTCCAAAAACTTTTATCGATTTTGATAATTATCGCAATGTATATCGTAACTATGCGACATATATTGTAACCTTTATCAAAATATTGGCCTACACTTGAAATTTCAATCCAAAAAATCAATATTCAAATTTTACATACAGTTGAATTTTTCTTCCCACCGTACTTCTATACTGATGATTCCTGAAACGGATGGTCCATAAGTTTATCTACTTTCTCCATTCAGAGGCTTATTCGACATAAAAATTATTAGTTTTTCAAGCAAATATACACCAGAAATATACGTTGAATCCTCATTTTGATTCTTCAGTATGTCATATTTCCTTGAAAAAATGACAAAAACCACCTGTCCTGATCAGGTACTTACTAAGTAGTACTTAGTAGTAGGAAAACACGCGATGTAGTCCTTCTTAGTTAATTTACAATGGAATTCACACATGAGATAATGTTAATCAGTACCAACTTAACAACTACAATTCTATCCTGTGTAATTTGGTAGTAATAACTTATTCTAACCTAAAATACAGTACATGTATGTCAACTAATAATTAATATTTGCATTCAGAGACAATTTGGTGTCACCTTATTTCTACCTCTTATAAATGTTTAGGTTAATTTTTTAAACCATCATACTACTCAAAAATACTATGGTCAGAAATGTTTAAACCATCAAAATGTGCGTACCTCCCGTGGAGAAGGTAGAAAAATTTGGAGGACTAATTACAATAATGACTGTACTTGACTTTTGCGATATTGAAAACCTTATTACAACTCAGGTGAATAAAAGCGAAGTTGGAAAAAAGACGGACAGGCCAAAGAAGAAAAGACTCAAGAAGAATTCTTTACCGATGCTGAATCTATTGGATATCTTCGAACGGATACTTTGGACTCACAAGGAAGACTATTCCACGCACACAGAGATAGATTTTTTTATTATTCCTTTGGCAAAATTCAGTTGAAAAGTGAATGTTTTCCAAGTTATTACCTTTATTGTTAGCAAAATGTAATTTATCTTTTATTTGCTATCCTTTCAAAGTACAAATCCGTCTGACTTTGCATACACACTTACACACAGGCATTCCCCATGTTGTAATGGTGTAAGGAATGCAGTTGGAAATCAAGAACGAAGGCTACCATCTTCTCTCCTGAGGTAAATCATTTACTGACCCATTTCACGTTTCTATATAATTAAATGTCTGAGAATATAAGAATAATAAAAGAAGAAAATCTTACAATGGAAAAGTAGATTCCCTCGCTACATGACGTCTTTATATCCATTCAATTATCATGGCTAGGTAATATGGAGATATTGGATCGGTATGATAATAATAGATTTTCCTCTTTCGAGCGAACTTGTAAATCTATGCATTTTCCCAATTGACTGACATAATATCTCATGATCAGGGCAGCTAGAAAATAATATTTCGAATCTAGGTGAGAGTGGAATAGAGAATATTCCAGGAATAGATTTCTAAATTAGGAATAAGAAGAATATCCCAAAAATAGATCCTTGATGATAAATCTTGACAAAATAAGATCTATCTGTTCATCTGACAAGCCTTTAGAAACTCAATTCTCAAGTTTTTATAAGTAATATAAAGGGCTCTCAGAAAATATGCTTTATTTTGGAAATAAACTCGGACCCAATAAATAATTTCAAATGAGAAGCCTCTTCAAAAAGGAAGCGAAAAACGTTTGATTTGAATGGTCGCCTTTTGGGAGTATACATGTTGTGGTCAAAGGGTTTAACTTGGTCATATAACGATCGGTCAAAGTTTATAATCGATTTTTGATATTTTTACATCTTAAAATGAATATTTAATGGATCAACTTTCGATAACCAGCAAGATCTTCCAAAAGACTACAGTTTCGCAAAATAAAGACTCTATAAGAGTTTTGCTAGAAAATTTTGTGTATTTTGCCATGAATCAATCAGTGAAAAGACTGAACATCATACATTTAAAATAACTAGGACTAGAGGCATTTCCGGCTATTCTCAAGCTTATAATGAATAAAGTATTCAAAAATATTCAAAAACGTGGAAGCGGTCTGTCTTACACTCCAGAAACTTTTATTCACTCTGACCACAAAATATACACTGACGAAGTATTTCGTCAATGTGGAAACCGAGGGTACACATAGACGAGAATAAAATTGATATTTCCTATGGTAGGCGTTACACGTGTTTAAGCCTTTCTAAGAAGCTCTTCTTGCTTCTGCATTCTAAATAAATGAACTAAACTACAAATGAGTACTGTATTTAAAATTGTATTTTTCTTGAAAATGAATGGAATACATTCTTTCAAATATTTTCATTCGTTTAATATCACAATTTCTATTCGGATGACACTTTTGAACGTGTCTCGATTTGAATGTCTTTCATGAATGATATCAAATATTTCATGATCCCGAACGTACAACTTCACATCTTCTTCTTCGGTTTCTCTCTTTGTAACATTAATTGATTTGAGATCGATATTTAAGAAATCATATTTCTTTTGTATTTTATAGTGGTTTTTGTCATTCCTCAAAGGTAATCTCGAGAGTTTGATATTCTCTAGTATTTCCGAGTATCGCTCTTCGCTCCAAATCAATGAATTTATATTCCTTTCTTTTTAAATAACTTTCTTTGCTAATGTGAAATCTATTGCTTTTGAAGTTAGACAATCATTCGAGAATAAAAAAGGGCTCTTGAGGGCTTGAATATCGATCATGACTACGATAGGAAACAATGCGTACATTCGGTGGCCAAAAGGGCTTGAAGACGTGTAACGCCTACCCTAGGAAATATTCAAACTGAAGAATTTTATACTCGTCAATGTGTACCCTCGGTTTCCACATTGACGAAATACACTGACAGAGCTTCCACTCTGACAACGAAATTAACATCGAAAAACAGCTCAAAGGTTGAATTCCTCAACATGAAACCTTGACCCAGAAATGTCCATACAGTCCCACACAAAAACAAAATTTACAACACACAGTAGAGTAGAAGGTCTGGTATCAGAGACTTGTGTTTCTGTTGTGTCGGGGATGACTTCGAGGAAAGAATTAGTTTTTAGAGGCAAGTCTTTTCATTGTTTCGAAAACTATCCTTCATGTTTCGTCTGCCAAACTTGTTTGGCGTATTTTGATAGACACAAAGATTAGCTGAGATTCCTCTGCCTTTTCTGGCGACATGAAAATGGATCCTTACGATTCGGTTTGTCCTTCTACTGGATTCCGTTTTCCAGTCAAACCATAGATATTTCCAGTTAGATTTATTTGACTTCCTTTTTTGGCTGTACTCTTGAACCTGTTCGTCCTTCCGATGAGGCTATTCATATGCTGAAAATGTAGATTCAATCAATTACAGTTGGTCTAGTTAAATGCATTTTTCGTTTCAACGTTTTGTGTGTATCTTTTCTATCGAAGTTTTTTATTATTTCTGTGACTAAAGCACATTATCCAGATGCACTATCCTCCTTTACTCCAAGTGCAAAACCAACGGAATAACGTATTTGATACGTTCATAAGAACTCCTATTAAATAAAAATCTATAAAAGTTTACCTATTTTACGTTGCTTTGCAATGAAAATAACCTTATTTAGATAATCATTACTCCGAGAAACGTTCATATAAAAATAAAACATTTTATTACAATGTTTTCTGCTGTTTATTTTTTACAGCATCTGTTTTTCAATGTTAATCGTCTTCCTTTCTACAACACAAACAGTGTTCCTAATGCTTACATCAAGTCAGGCCCTCTCACTTTTCTATTATCATTTTATCAAGGTTCGTTAATATTTTAGTAATCTTGTCAGATTAATCATTCGCTTTTTGTCTGTCTGTCTGATGACTTGAAAACTATTCAATGCTAGTGTGAAACCCCGGGGAGAAGTTGCATAATTAATTCTAGGGCATGTTACGAATATGAATTAAGATTACTTATACAGATGTAGGGAATCTGAAAAAACATATAAACACCTCTGCTTAGTGTTCACCCTACCGTGAATCAAGTTACTTGAGAGAAATGTTAAGAATTAAAATCTCTGAACAGGGCACTGCAGCAGACCTGTCCATATCGAATTGGCGATTTCCGAAAACTTTTATCGATTTTGATAATTATTGCAATGTATATCGTATCGTCATATCGTAACTATGCGACATATATTGTAACCTTTATCAAAATATTGAAAATTTCAATCCAAAAAATCAATATTCAAATTTTACATACAGGTGAATTTTTCTTAAGAAGTAAGATTTTTTGATTCGTTTTTTTTGAATGCTGTATTTTAAAATTGCTATAAATAAATTATGCTACTAGTTTTCTTACAACAAACTTTTTGTGCGCAATATAAAGAAGGGACTTTCCCTGGTAAGTTACCAGTGGTGACGCTAAATGATCGTAATTCAACACTAAATCTTTCTCTTTTCGATAAAAATTGAAACCCTTATCCTTTAATGATTATACACATTTTCATGACTGGTCGAAAGCTTGTTTAATACTCACTTGAGTTATATTGTTTTAATCTCAATGATACCTCTTCCTAACACTCGGTCTTTCCCGATTCAGAAGCTATAACCTATTCATAGATAAAAACTGCATCAATCTAATATAGACGCAGTCAAGTTGATAATTTATGCTGAAGGGATACCTAACGTTTTTCGCTAAAGGTGTCAGTGACACTGACTCAATGTTACAAGAATACTCAGTAGTATGTGTAATACACATTGTGTACCATACACACACCCCCATTGCTCTATGCAGGCTTATTGCATTTCAAAGGAGTTTTATTTAGCAAAAAAATCAGAAATCAAACAACCT
>JJOG01005429.1:0-15529 GCA_000715275.1 Gyrodactylus salaris
CGCTGCGATATCGAGAATATTCCAAAATATAGCTAGAAGCCATCTTCGAGTTCCTCGTTTACAAGAATAGTTTCTTACCAACTGATCAAGCGTGTCAACTCCAGCTTTTGTAGAATTATAGTATTCAATTAGTTCTGGTTTTCTCGAACTATCATCGAAACTTGTGTGTAATGACGATGATAAAACCACCGGAGTATTCTTTTTCTGACCATATCTCATAAGCGCAGTCTCATCACAAAATAGATAATCAATTTTTCCTGCCTCTATTTTTTTATCATCGAATACCTTAGGAAGGAATTTTCTGGACTTTCGACAGGTTCCAACAAGTGAAGTTTTCTTCGTTGCCAAATATTTAGATAGCTCCATCGATGTGAAAAAGTTGTCACAAATTATGGTTCGGCCTTTATTTATGAAGGGATGCGATAACTGCTTGACCACGCGCATACTTTGGTTTTTTCTCGGCAATATTACCTTCTTTACCAATATATATGTTAGCATTCAGAAGATAAGAGTTTCTAGAATCACAAGCAGCCCATATTTTGATTCCATATTTGCCAGGTTTTGAGGGAATATACATTTTGAAAGGGCAGCGTCCTCTGAAACTCACAAGCTGTTCATCAATCGTAATTTGATCGGAAGGTTCGTACATCGATTGGCAGTTGTTGACGAAATCATTGAAATGAAATTCAAAAATATGTCCTTCTCATCAATCAATGAAAATGTAGCCTTCTTCAGTCCTGGTTGAAAATAGCAAATATTTCGTGCCTCAGTCCGACATTGTTTTCCTCTAATTTTATTGTATTTGAGGCTTCCACATTTCGACAATAAGACATCAGAATCATCTATTGTAGCTATTTCATCTTCATCACTTGAATTAGCTAGATCAGTAATAATACCATCATCCTCATCGCCGGTACATTCAGATAAATCAGAATCACTGTAAATTTCTGAGACAAGTTTTCTTGAAGATGTAGGTCTTGACTAGATTAAGTAAATTGATTTGAGGCTAATTTAGATTACATTTTGTTTTCCCAAAGGCCAATTAAGTAAGAGCCTCCCTTGATATTTCAGTTGACAAACATTCACTTTTCGAAATGAATTGAGCATGTTTATAGGAAATTGATTAATCACTTTTTAGATGAGAAAAGTTACAGATTGATCACTTTGTATGATCATCTTTCTTAGTTCATTCATGGCACTTGATAAATATTCCTTCTTAGATCATTTGTCGAATGGCTATGAAAGGATATTATGCAAATAGAAGATGATTAATGTGATTTAGTCGGTAGGAATTATCTTAAAAATTACTGAGTCAATGTGATCTAATAATTTAGAGTGTTTTATTAAACCTAAGAAATTCCTTTGGAATAGTTGCTTTCAAATGAATCCTCTTGTTTTATTTGCTACATTTAATAATAGAACATTAATTAATATTCCTCAAAGTAAAAAGGGAGAATTATGTCACTCCTGTATTCCCCAGACTGATTAAAATCTTTTAATGATTTTCACAGCATGAAATACTAATTTGGGCTAAAAATTCTGATTGATCTTTTCGAAATATCGATTTAAGCGAAAAACATCAAAAATCCTTGTCAAACCAGTAAGGAAATTTTCTTTCGGTTTGTTTTATCAAGTCAATTAGATCAATTCGTGAGTAGGCACTTTTTCAAATCATCCCCAAAATCGTTCTTTTGTTTGCTTAACATGCAAAATAAAAATTAGCAGAATAACTGCTTGCTCAAGAGATCATGTTTTTTAAAAAGGAAATGTTTAGAATTTAACAAACAACTCATTTCATCTCAATGCTTACTACTATTAATAGAATTGTGTTATGAGGGGAATAAATTCTCTTTATTCCTCAGCTCTCCTCAAAAACACTTTGTTGTGATGACTGAAGAAAGATATTGTCCACAAGAAATATCTCACAATTAAATGTAATAAAATATGAAAATATTTCTCATGAACAAAGAGAAGTTTCTACAATAACAAGAAAGTAGACAACGGAAATAATCTAATTTTAATTCAGTTCAACTTTTATCGATCCGTTGAGCAAAATATCAGACTGAAGAGATCTATCGGTCCGTACAGTTGTTGTTCTAAATATTACATAATTGATTATCTAAGATGAGAAGGTAATTTTGACTTGATTAAACCTCATCGGAGCGTATTAATATTTGATCTAACCTACTCAGGAGGAGTTCTCCCTTCCGATACATAATTTAATTTTCACCTAATACTATATATCCACTTGGTAAAGAGTAATTACATGAATTTATTGTATACACACTATCTAGAATTATACATTAAAATTGTAAGCTAATTATGAATCTGTATCACTGATCATATTCCCCAACGATCAATCCTGCTTGGATAGACAATTTATCGAGGTATGAAGCTGGAAATTCATAATAAATATCTCTAAAATAATCTTCATTCTAGTTGAGTAACCTTGAGAAGGAAAAACATGTGGCGCCAAATTCAATTTTTTCCAAAGTTTCTTTGGAGATTATGAATTTGAAAAATTCTACAGATCTAATGTTTTGTGGATTGTTGTGTTGGTTAGTTGAGCCTTTGCAGGCATTGAGTTTAAGAAGGATGGCATAGCTGATCCTTCGACACCAGAAAGGTTTGCTTGTACAAGCGCTTCTTTATAGGGCAGTTGGCCATAACTGCAATACGGGAATTTGCGTTGTATGTTTTCCGTTTTGTTTAGGGTCTTCTCTGCTGATCCATAATCGAGGACTGGCAGGATAAACGCTTTGTAGAGTTGAATGATGATTCTTTCAAAATTAATATTATGGGCAGGAAGTATTGAACAAAATTTCCAAGATTGGTGGGTGAGCGTACTCGTGAAAAATCGACAAAATCAATACTAATGGTCGGATCTAGGTGAAAAAGGAATCATTCAGAATTGGCGGGTGAGCGTGAATGGGAAAAATGAACTTTCAAGAGCGAGAAGAAAATCTATTTTTTTTTCTTCTTAGAATTGAGTTTCATAGCCGAGTCTAACTGGGGGGGGGGAGGTTTGAAATTATTTATTAAGTAAATTTGTTTCAAGGAGGGAGGAGACCGGACTACTATCAAATGATTTTCAAATTTATCAAAATACACCTAGGTGTTATGGTATAGAAAACTCGAATGCAAGAAAGGTTATCTATGAAACCTTGTTAAAAACAATAGTACATAATTATTATGGCATTTAAAGAGTTATCAATAAAACGTATAGATTCCAAAACTCGATTTTACGTCTTTTTAAATGGTTACACGGCCAAAAATAACATGTAAATAAAATTCACGTAAAGATGTTGCATCCAGCTTTACGATTAGAGAAATGTTTTTCTTAAGAAATGGAGAATTTTTTATTTCTACAAGATTTTATCGAGAAATAAATCGTATATCGATAATTCTAGATGGGAGATAAGATACTATCTTCCATGTGGTTGCCTACATGAACAAAAGTTTATTTGGGCTTTTTCACGATGATCGTACTCATCAGTATCGTGGAAATTTTTGATTAATGTGAGAACAATTTCTGTTCGATGCAAATAAGCAAAACATTTCATAACCCCTGAGTTTAATATGGAGAGGGAATTTTTCAAATGATAATCAAATATGAAATCACTCGTATGTGAACAAAGAATTTTTTGATTCTTAAACTCACAAGAATACATTAGGAAAATGATGACAGTTCTTTCGAAATTATTTGCAAGTAAAAGTTAATCTTAAAGTTCACAATTAAAATAGATTGGATCTTGTTTTTAAGTCTTATGAAGTCTTATTCACCCGTATGCTTAAAAAACCTGTTAAAAGCCCAATGTGACAAGTCCTATCCAATAACTATGATAAATTTATGAAATGAAGAATTTTCATGTAAATTTCAATTCTTGTTAATTTTCTCTACACCAAATATTTCATGTACTAAATTTATTCCAAAAGAATCCCCCTTACTCCTATTTATTTTAATGGTGATTAAATTAGAAGAAATTTATTGTAGTTTATTTAAATCAAAAGTACATTTTTATTCAAACTAACTAAACACATGAGAGTATTTTGTGATCTGAATATAGAGAATGGCTCAAGTTTCTAATGACTACAAGTTAATTGAAATTTATTTCGTTTTACTCTATATTTCCGATATGCCCAAGTAAGTGGAATCTACTTCATTTGGGAAAACTAGACTAATTTGAAAGTTAAATTGAACTCTTGTAGTCTAATATTCTGACATTTCATTAAATCAAGTGCATTTAAAATTGACTTAAATTTGACAAATTTGAATTGTGTGACAATATAATAATTATAAAGCTTTTATTGGTGTATGAGAGGTGAATTCTCCCATTGTTTCAGCATTGCAGAGAGTGTAACGAATATAGCAGAGTGAAAAGATATCTCCAATTCGTTCTCTCGTCTGTGAACCAATGAAAAGGCTATTTTATCTTCATATATAAATTCCCTGAAAAGATAATTTCCCAAACAATTGTGTAACATTCATCCAACATTATGTCGACAAGGTAGCACAATAAAATCAAATGAGTTTCTCAACAAGCTTTGCTGCCGGAACTTCGAATCCATATCGTTATCAGGCCCCGAGGAAGAACCACGATTATAAATATACCAAGGCCAATGTACCTAACAAGCCGGTGCACTTGTTAAAGTCATCAGAGTTGGATTTGTACCGAAAGGGCCATCTCTTAGATCCGAATTACGTTGGGAAGATTAGCGAGAAAAGAGCGTCTGTCTCTGTTCCTTATCAAGCAGCAAAGATGTAAGTCTCCATAAATTATCTTCGTTAATTATTCACTAGAGGAAATGTACACAATCTTTTTACACTACAGAAAACAACAAGGAATTATTATCTACGCTTTTTACAATTTATTCAAAGTTTGAATTTAAAACTCTCAAGAAATCATCTCAGTAGCCATGTGTAGTTGTTTTTGACACATTTCGGAAAGAGAATATTTATTCCACTCTTAGATATCTATCTTTCATTTGTTTTCGATCAGTCATTTCTAGACGTAAATAGTTTTTTTGAATATCCCTGAAAGCCATTGTATGAAATAAGTTTTTAGATTCTAAGAAAATCAATAATTTGCTGTATTGAAATGCTTACGTCCATATTACATGTCATAAAAATTATTTGGGAAATAAAAAGAGTAATTTCTAAAAGAAAAACGACAGCCCCGGGAGTAATAATCAATACCAAATGAGTCTTTTGTGATGATTTAGAGCTGTTTTTTTTAACTCCAAGTGAAGAAGTCAATTTGGAGAGAAGAATGAGCCATCCGCCGAACGTTCACTTTGGATACGTCCAGGTTCCCTCCAGAAAAATAAGCGTTGCCAATACTAGTGTACATGAAGAGATTAGTCGGAAGAATTCCTCTCCCAACACCGCTTACCGGACGAGCAAGTCGAAAAAGAAACGAGAGACAACCCTTTGTTGTGCACTGGTCTGAAAAACCCGACTTATTTTCTTGTATTTAAATATATATATATATACTATATATGGAAACTTTATGATTAATTTTGTGTACCTTTGATGATTTAAAGTGAAGCAAAAAGATATGTAATAAATTTAAATCTAAGAATATCACCATCAAAAGAGACTTCCCGACGAAATATCTTTAGAAGGAAAATTTACTTTTAGACTCAAAGGAGCTTCGTGAGGGATAAGGATAGGAATGAAATTATTTCAAAAAATAATGGTTATATTATAAAAATTGTTGATATATTTCGATGTCATTTTGGAAGGGAAGAATACATTAAAATTTATCAAAAAAAAACACATTTTCTTACATGTCCTTAATTTATACGTTATATCTTCTGATTGTGAATAGGGAAGGGTAGAGAGATTATGCTCTAAGATTTTAGATCATGTTCATGCCAGGTGTGTATGGTTTGATAGTAACTAATCACTTTACTCGGCCACACTTCGTTCATTATGGTCGATTTAATGAAAAAGAAGGAATATTCCACAGCTGTTTTGATGATTTTTTCCAACTCTGTAAACTCTTCGATTACTATGTAGTCTGACTGATTTATATTCTGAAATACTTCATCGTTGAACCTAGAAAAAGAGGAATTTCATATAATTCTTACCGAGAATTATCTCAGTTAAATGAGTATTACGTGTTTATATTAGGAAATGCTACTAATGAGTATATATATAAAAATGATGAATTATTACAATGCTTGATCCTAGGCTGTAATACCTACAGTGAATGATCTTATAATTCGTTTTCATTACTTAAAATGAAGCCTTTAAAATTATGTAAATATAAAGTCTATGAAAGAAGTACATGTTCACCAGGTTACTTACGATGTGAGGAAGAAGAGTTTTGAATTTATTCTGTGAGTTGAAATAATGTTGATGTCAAACATTTTGAATTCATTGATGCTGGTGTTTTTGATTGTCTTCAACTTTTTATAATTGACCAACAATTCCTTACAATTTAGGTTATCTTCAGGCTCCCAGGTACTCTCCGAGTCTGGATATCCTCTCCATTTGAGTAGATATTCCTTCTTTCCAAGATTTTCTCTCTCCTCTAGAATTTTTTCCACTTCAAAATCCTGTTCCATTAAAACAACTAATTAGAATTTTTATTTTTCATAATTTATTAAAGTCGTAATTCAATTTCCAGTTGACTTTTCAAAATCATGACGAAAGACGATAGCCATCACCACTACGACGTTAATCATGATCAATTGTTCCACGAAATCTCCCCAAATATCACTGATAAATATATTAGACCAGTATTTTTCTCATTCTTTACTGGACCTTGTGAAGGATTTAGAAGTGAGCCACAATTATTTTAACCTTGGCTTCATTCACATTACTTTTATAGCAGAAACTTTAATGATTATTTCTTGTTGACTTAATATCTATGAGTCTTCCTTAGAGTAACAGTAATGACTAGATATTTTCTCCAATAAAGTAGCCAGTTTTAGTCTTTAGAAGTAGGGATCAGTTCTCTATAGGTAGCAACAAGGTAGAATCAAAGCTCTTTTAGAGGTTTGGAATTTAGTTTAAGAGTTTCAAATAAACACTGAAATTATCTTCATAAAACGCTACAAAAATTTAGTCTGTAAACTCTAATTCTCGACTTTCCAATTTAAACTTGGATGTAGTGTGTTCTTTCTGTAATATTTCCTCATTAAAATAAATACATTTATTACAGAATTATTTGTCGAGCCGTTTCGTGTCAAGACCTACTGCTACTTCAAACGTTATCCCCGAGTGCCAGAGATCGATGAATGTCTTGTTGACGATAGGGCCTGTATCTATGAAGCGAATGAGCAATACCGTCGAGATTTCTATGTCGACTATGAAATTGTGGATATTCTTCGCAACAAGTATGACCTGTGCACTAGGTGGTACAAGGCTGATCCAGATCTAGCCAAGACCAAATGCGCCGTATACAGTGAAGAATATATGGATGCAAAGTTGAATTATTTCATCAAATGTGAGCTCTCTTCTAATTAACACACGATCCTAATAGCTAATGATAAAAGATATTTTATGTAAAAAGGCTACTTGTAAGTAAAACATTTAAAAACTTTAAATGAGTGCTTCAAGTTCTTGTACTAATTGTATTTTCAGCCTAAATACTTTTATTTCAATTTGTTCTCCCACGCTAAATCTGAAACTGATGGAAATAGGTTGCAAAGATATTTTTTTAAATTCCAATTTTATCATGTGAAGAAATTAATTGAGTTAAATCGCGTCCCAAAAGGTGATATTTGAAATCAAAATAAAAAACACTTGAATGGAAGGATCAAAGGGTTTTCATCTCTGAAATTAAAAAGTATCAGAATCGAACCAATTTTATTTTCCCACTTTAATAAATTAAAAATTCATATTCCTGTCTGTTATTCATCGATTTTTTATATAATTTTTATCTGCATTGGATATGTTACCCTTTTTTGGTAAGCTTACAATAATAAGATTTTTGCTCTAAATATTTATTTGACATTCCTGTCATAAGCGAGGAGCATTTCCTTGTTGATTAACGTGACTAAGATCTTGTATTATAAAGATATTATAAAACGCGAAAATGAATAAGAAACTCATGCACAAATCTTCCATCTTAAAAGAGTCCCACAGGAATCAGTAGACCTCCAAGTAGTGCACGGAATTTGAAGAAAAGATACTTGTAATTGGTAACCCTAATGTTGGCACATCATTACAATTATTGAGTTAATCATTTTAATTTGATTTGTTGCGCTAGTCATCAGTAAAAGCTACCTGGAATATCCATTAATTCATCTAAACTTTCCATATTTTTCTCCTCTTTTCAACATCTATTAATCGACAAGCAAAAGTTCAAATCATATTTAAGGTTGAACATTCAGATTAGTCTAAAGGAATTCTGAATGAAATGAGAAATGGAATTAGGTTTCATTCGACACAAATAAATATAATTTTCAAAAGCAAATTTTAAACTTAAATTTTTGATATTTTTTAAATTTTTGCTTTAGAATAAATCCTCTACTAGAAATTAGATTGTAACCAAAACGATGAGCTTATTTATCTCAACTTTAATTGGTTGATCTAAACAGATTCATCTTCCGAATTCAAATGCAAATGTACACAAAGGTGAACAATTAGCTCCTCTATTGTACACTTTTATGCCACTGTATTGTTTCGGGCAATCTTTTAAAATCGATTTGAAAAAAATTCTAATATCTGAACAAAAATTCCAGATTTCTTGTCTTTTAGCATCTTGTCAATTTACTAAAAGTTTAAGCTACAAGAGTGAGCGAAATACCCTCTTTTTCATAAAATGCTCATCCATAGATATCTTTAGGAAATTAACTGTGGTTTTTTAACCCTTGAAGGCAAAATCTTAGAATTTTTAAAAAATAATTTTCTTTTCAACAGAATCATTAGCGTAGCAAATTAAATATCAAGTCTTGTTAAAACTTTTTTTCTCAATTTTTTTTTCATTTTCTTAGATAGTTAGTTGTGTCACCAGGTAACAATAATGATGTTGAATTTTACATAAGATACAACGGCCTCTCTCATTTTTCACCACATAGAGATCGACTCAGTCATCTTCATCAAACTTTTACTGATTTCAATAAGAAAGTTTCTTCGATTTGTTCGTTCTTTCTTTGCCGATCCTCCCTCTACTTGGTGTTGCCGGTATGAGAGGAAGCTGTTGACTACAGCGTTCAATATTGTTTGAAGGAAGCAGTGTATGTACCATCTCTTGGCCTCGTAGAGAGCGATAACGAATTTTATCGTACATTTTTATTGTCTGTACCATTTTAGCAGACCAAAATTCATTTTTTTTCCATGAAATAATCGTACAAGATCGGAGATTTTTTCAACAAATTGTCTGCTTTGAACTTGAGCTTGCTAGTACGGTTCGATCTGATCGTTCCCGTGTAAAAAAAGATCCGTTTCTTCAATTCAATAACTAACTGGATGGAAGAGAAAAAATTGGCGGGCAAATTTTCTATTAATTCCAACAAAATATCAGCCCCATGCCGAATTTTGACTTTTTCTCGTTTCCATTTTTTCCTTGATAAGAAATGAATTCTTTGAGGATTCCGTCCATTGCGCATCTTTACCAAATCTTATACCCAAAAACACCACAATTTACTCTAATGATTGCATGGGACGCCCATGGTGACACTGGTGTCACACAGATTCAAGAGACTAATTTGCAATAATAAAATCAAGATAGAAAAAAACCAAAATCTGTATCTTAGAGAGCAAGGTTTAATTAATTTATAATAAATTTTTCGTTAGAATACAAAAAACTTTATCGCTAAGAATATTAATTTGAAAATGAGGTTTTTTCTTTTTCATTTTATCAATTTTCAATATAATTTTTCGGTATTTCTATAAATGATTTCGCAAAAATAAAACAACCAATTTGAAGTTAATGATAAGTACTATAAAGTAAAAGGAAGAAATATGTAAATATCTTGTATGGAATAAAATATAGTTGAGCTCAAACCTCGTGTGACACCAGTGTCACTGGGGGCCTACAAGGGTTAATAATTCAACATTTGAATCTAATCTAAAACCATGAAAATCGATAATTCATTCTTTTTCCTCTTCTTTTCAAATATAAACTTCTCTCTTTGTACACATTACATGTACTCGAAGAGGTCCTTATGATTAATTCCTTTTATGGATTTGTTCATTATAATTAAACTCTCTTCTGTCAAGTTCTTGTAGCGTGAATGATCAGATTTCAGATGTAATAATGATCTTATATGATTGGTTATAGAGATTTCAACGATAAGCGCAAGGTTAATAGAGTTTTCTCGAGTTTAGATGGAGAGTTATCGAGAAACTCGGATGCCACAGACGCCTTGATGAAGCAAAAGCACAGACTTCTATTCGAGAAGATAAACGGCGACAGTGCTGATCTGTACAAGAAGATGGAGCTGGTTGAGGAGAGGACAATGTTGCAAAAAGTCAAGGATGCCTTTGTCCCGCGCTTCCTACCGACAGAAATGAAGTAGATTTTTACCTTCATAAATATACATATATAGTTTAATTTGAAATAAGAGACTTGTTGCTTCTTTGCCTCTCTCAAAGTATATATCGTTGCTACAGCACTTGTCGGTCGCAGAATCGAATTGCAAAAATTTGTAAAATTTCGTGCCTTTTTAGGTTGCTCTAGTCATTACGCCTTGCTGTGTATCTTTCTTTTTGCTAAAAGAGAACGAATACATTTCTCAAAAAATCTATTCTTCAAGTCTTCTCACAAGTTAATACTTTCTTCTGCCTAAATATTTGATCTAACTATTGATTAAAAATCGTCTAGATACGACATCTCATACGCTAGAGATGAAAATCTTTAAATTAATACAACGAAATCCTTATTAGTCCCTCAGTAAAGGCAGTCAGGAGTCAAGAGTGGTTGTTTCGCAAAAATTACATTGAAAAATAAAATTAAAATGATCACATTCTATGGTGCTGTAAATCTCTCCGAGCTTCCTTTCTCTCAACAAGGCCGTTCTTATATGTTGAACTCTGCATGATAGGATGTGAGATTTGATCTGGATTAATTTTAGGAGGTCGTGGAGCAGGGCGTGCTGGCGTTATAACATTACTTTTCATCCGACCAGCTTGGGTGCTGTTGTTATTCTCAACTGCACTCAGAGGAACTGGGGTCTTTTCGGAGTAAATCTGACGTCTACTTCTGTCTTCCGGGGCCTTTGGAGCGAGATTTGCTCTTCGGCTCTGTTTCGATGGATTGCTTTCCGAATTGACCCTGATCCACTCCGATTCTATGGCCAAGAGGTAATTAGGCTTATTCGAGACTATCGACTTAAGTTCCTTTTGGAGTTGCTTCTTTTGATCGGCTAGTGATTTAATTTCTGAGTTCACTTCAGCCTTTTTGAGTTGCTTTGAGTTAGCCTCATTAGAGTAGGCGAAGAGTGGCGTTTGACCTAATCCTGGCATCGTTTTTCTAAAAATTATTGTTTTAATGTAATAATGGTATTACTATTGAGTAGATTTAAAAATCTCAATCAGCATTAATGACAACGATCATAGTTGAACGCTTACCGAAATAAGAATAATCACTTGTTTGGTTCAACATCCACTCTGAACATGATCTAATTCATGATGCATTTAAGATCAGAGTGTTGACTCAATAATCCTTCACAAAGCCTATTTAATCAAGAATTATTTACCAAAAAAATGATTTGATTCTAGACAAGTTTAAAATCTAACGACAATCGAATCAAATGATTTTTCATCTCGAGATTTCAATAGGAATCTTTAACTAGCCAAAATTTTCTTTCAAATTAACGTATTAGACAAAATTGTAAACTCTATCATAAATCTCTCTTTGATTCTATAGAGACATCTTAATATTAGCTGGTAAAATATAAAGTTTTTCTTTCGTTTTTTGGTTGATCAAGTCTTTCTCAACAAATTGAGGCGTAATTGAAGATTATCTAGTCAAATGGCCACTTTTTTATATCGGAAAAAATAAATCGTGTGTTTTTAGAATGTTGACCGATTGCTTTCACTGAACAAAGTATTGGACAGCGAAATCCTTTAATCTCTAGATCTTGACATTATTTCAAGCAAATGACTCAGCTTGAATGTTTGTAGTGAACATAAACTCTAGAGAAAGAATTACAATCTTTTTCAACAACAAATGCCGGGTTCAGATCGATTGCTAGAATTGTCTAATAAATCCTTCTTAGCTCTGAAAGGTTTATGACAACAGATAAAATACAGGGTTGACATTTCAATATAACCGTACATTCAGAAATTAAATCTGTTTAGACAAGTTTCATCCGGCTAACTATGTGAATACGTGTCAGAATTTAAGTGTTTTCAATTTAAAAATCTAATTAATTAAAAATCTTGCATCCTTACAATATCTAGAGTTTGGTTGACAAAAATAAATTATGCACATAACTTAAAAGGCAGTGAGGTTAGATAAGTACCATGAGTCATAACTTCAGTTCACAGGATAATATCAATCCTCGTGATACTAGAATGTAAGGTTAACGAATTTAATATGGATTTTGAATAACTTGAACGGAAGAGGGGTAGTGAATTATGTTCTTATCAAATTGAAATAAAAACTTTTGAATGGTATCTTAATCAATAAACAAAACTTTCACATAACAATTTAAAATATCGATTCAATCATTTCATCAATGATAAAATTTCGATTAGCATTTTGACTAATTATGTTGGATTCTAGGCAAAAAGTTATATTCATGCATTTTTTGCATTTTAAACTCGAATGTAGGGCAAAAATTTTCAAACTTTCAAAACGACATTTGCACATTTTGTAAAATTTTGTAAAATACATAACTGCTTACTCGAAACATCTTTAATCTGAAAAAGTTTTTCAGATCAGGGTTCTTTCAATTCTGACAATTCTATATGAAAAAAATGATAGAAATGACCATTACGGAATATGTTTGCAAGGCATAATTCTTTAAAAACACATAGAGAATGTATATTATACATATTTTAAATATTTGCAAAATTTTGTTTTACATATTTTGGGTAGTTCTAACCATAACACCTAAAATCATATTTCTTCCTAGATAATGTATTCTTGAATATCATTGCTTTTAATGGGTTTATCTGAGGAGTTTGGTCGCACTACTTATAATTCTCAAGACTCAATTTCTTAAAAGGGAACCCTTTGATTCTTCCAAAAATCGCTTTTAAATGTTAAATTTATTTGGTTCTTCATAAATTAATGACTTTCTTAAAGAGATTTATTTTCGGGACATAATTCAACTAGTGCAAATTTTATTTCTCTCGTGTCTTTTATTTATTTTGTGAAGAATGAGTTTAAAGTTAAAAACAACATGATTTATTTCCTTCCTATCAACCATAGGATCCTTGTGATTATAGAACACATAATTAGGATTCAGAATCAAATTATCTATCCGATTAATTCTGCTTCAATACATATACAGATCCATGACAACCCATGTAATCATTTTCAGGCTTCTTTTTTGTGTATAATATTCTTAAATTAAATATTGAGTGTTTTTGAAACCGAGCATCGCCAGTTATTCGACTGCAAGCTGTTGATCATGAAATAATAAATTGGAAAATTCGAAATAACGTAAAATCATTCAGTACGATGAAGTATAACACAAGTTCAACTTTTCTTATGACTAATTCAGACATGAAAAATCAATTTTTTCCAAATAGAAAACTGTATTCTTCTTACATGTCCTAATCTAAACTAGTAATTGCAATAGTACATGAGCTAGACAGATAATTCATATTAGATTTCCATAGACTTGGAGTGCAATGTTTGAATATAAACTTCAATATCTTTGGCTGTATACCGATCAAAATAGCTACTTGCAATTATATTTTTTGATACGGAGTCTGCTAATTAGTTCTCAAACCTAATTTGAAGATTCTCTTACATGGCGCCATTCCAGAAAATTCATATTTAACTTTAATAAGTACCTGTAAAAATGAGAGGCAAAATATGCATTTCGGGTAATTATGACTCAAAACAGACTTTTGAAAAAAATTCTCTAAAAATTAGAACCACCATTCTCTGAATTTGTGCCTAAACGAATGTTAGAATCTATTCATCTAAAAAAATATTAAATTTGACACACAATGCTTCGAAAAATCCCTATGTGATGGGCAGAGAAATAATGAAAAAATTCAGAGTGGGAGGAACAGAATAAAAATTGAAGGCAAAATTAAAGTTTTATTAAACTATTTGTACAAATTTCGAGCACTCTCTTCAGGATTTATATAGTGCTAAAACATAGGTCTAGATCTATTTCAGATTCAGATACTAGTTTAGAAATTCTTTTCACCATTCCTATGATTAGGCCTTTCTTATGAGAAATCGGGGAAAAGCTGTCATAATGTAAAAGTCTACCGGTATAAGTTTTTTTTCCAAAGATATTTCTAATTAATAGATCATCATTTTTTGTTAAATTTTTTGCCAATTCAAATCCTCCTATGATAATTTCTCTATACTATTAACTAATAAAAATAATTCTCTAATGTCCCTTAAAATCGCTGAGGCCTTTTTTATTAAAAAATATAAACCTGATCTCTGTAAACAAAAAAAATTTGTCAAAAAATTGGGTTTACCTTGGCCCATAGTCGAGGATGAGATGATCCCCCCTCCTTCTCCAAAAATAAACCCTAGGAAAAGAATTAGGAGAAATTCTTCAATATCATCAGAAAAACAGTTAAAATAGGTAATTCTTTTACTAATACTCAATGAATTTTTATTTTTATTAATTTTTATTCGGACTTTTCCCTTATTTTTTCAAGTCTATTGCATTATCCAGTCTCTGTTGTTTTTTCTCTTTTATTAATTTATTTAGATTTTTCTTAGTTGTCATTGTTTTAGTTAACTCTGAGGAATGAGAGGATTTTACATGCCAAAGTGAGAGTGTGTAAGAATCGATAGTTGTTGTAACTTCTACCCTGACCAATTAGAAGGACAGTCGTTTTAAAAGAATTTCTAACCAATAACAACGCTCAGACCTATGTTTTAGCACTATATAAATCCTGAAGAGAGTGCTCGAAATTGTACAAATAGTTTAATAAACTTTAATTTTTATTCTGTTCCTCCCACTTTTCAAAGATGGATTTACAGAATTCTACAACAAAGTAGAAAACATTTTCAGAAAAAATTTAGTTTGTAAACACTTGTGGGTAAGAGAGGTAAATGAAAAGGCTGCTTGCTGCATTCTGATTGGTTATTGAAAATCGCAATTCAAAAGAGATCTGGGATCGCTAGAGCTTGGGGTTTTCATTAAAATCTGTCGCGTAAATTATGAGATTACCTCTGATTTTTAACTTTATATATATAATTAGATGGCAAGATTTCTAGAAAAGACTTACTTTCTACATAGGTTCTTGAAGCAATTCTCATCATAGCAGCCGATGAGAGATCCTTTGTAGTCATATTGCTTAACAAAGTTAAACTTTCCGTTCTCTCTGCGGCATAGTACAAAGTCATGAGATACGCAAATATTGGAACAATCACCATGAAGAAGGTCAGCAAACCGNTGACTAAGGCGACTGTTGACGATA
>JJOG01005433.1:0-18274 GCA_000715275.1 Gyrodactylus salaris
CTCCCATTAATAAAAGATAGGGGGAAATGCATGTTTAGACTGGAAACGGTTTATTAGAATGCATCCCGATCGATTGGGAATGATGGAAGAAAGACAATCGAGTCCCCCTTTCCGTAAGAAATAACTGGAAATCCATTCAAACACATAAGAAGAAGCTTCTTGAAAAAAAACATCATGCATCAGACAATGGAGGGATCCACAACTGTGCCAAACTTTAGCATTACTGCTCAATTTGAGTTCTTCTTAAACATTCAAAATCTTTGGAAACTTAGTCTTTTTCACTCAATTAAAATTCTATCGGTTTAGGAAAACTTTTTAATTGTTTGGAAAAATTAAAAAAGAGTAGATTTGTTTTATGAGTCCTGGATTAGATGGTGTATGCTGGATGAACTTGAGAGAGATTGACCAATGAGAAAGTGGGGTAGACGATATATATTTAGTGCGAAGAACGAGGGTGATTCATCGACGGAACCCAATGATGTGAATGCTGCTCTTTTGACTTTTCAACTTTTAAAGACAACTGAAGAAGGGAATGATCCAACCAGTCCCGAAACGTCTTGTCCAAAAAACCCATTGTTACAACTATTATTATTCCGTCGATTGGGAGTCCCTCATTTCCATCTTTAATGATGTCAGAATTTCGTTTTTTCTACAGTTAGAATCAAGCAAACCATAATTTTGTACATTTTTAAAATTATTCGTCTCGATTCCAAAACTTTGAACCATAGAAGGTCCAACATAGCTTCTAAATGAGTATTTCTGGAGAATTTTCCCACTAATCGATAAACATTTCATCCTTGGATGAACATTGTATCTTTAAATTAAAACTTTAAATTTTTTTTATTGATTTGCAGTGAGAAATAAACATTTCTAAATGATATAACAAATGAAGGGGTGAAGTTATTAAAGTTTAATGCAAATTTAGTTTTCATTTCTGATTGTCGAAAGTTGAGAGAAATGCCAGATTCATCAAAACTATGGAAACATAGTACATAGGAAATAAACGTGTGTCCTCCGCTATTTTGGCATCGTTTTTTTGTCTATTTTTCAGGAGATTAATGAATAAAATATCTAGTAATTGTTTTCAATTTCATTATACTGATTTCATATATGCTCAAGGTACATTTAATCGAATTTAACACCTGGTTTATTTTTCGAGATAATAAATATATATCAAATATATGCCGAGTGTAGCCCTATTCAAACCCTTCTGGTCATGTATTTTTTAAATCCAAGAAATAGCTCAAGGCAAAAAGATTCAAGCCAAGCATGAGATCTAAGGAATGAGGACATGATCTCATAGTAAGGGATCACGTAATGAGAGAGGAGAAAAATCATTTCAGATGATTGATTCAAAACAGTTCAAAAGGAAGAAAGAATGGGTAGATCTAACGTTATTTCAAGGAATCAAAAGACGCTTACAATAACAAAGGTTTGAGGAATAGTTCATAGGAAGAAAAAAGTATTCCAAATTTAATCTCTCACTTTAATCCGTTTTTCAGATGCTAGATCAATCTTGATTTTTATCGAGAAAAGTGGGAAGTTTTTTTAAAAACTATCTTTTGATCAAAAAAGTATCAGTAAGATTGGAAAAAGAAAGCATTTTTCAAAATTTTACTAAACATACATTAAATTCATCGGATTTGGGTCGCGTCAAAGTTTTTATGACACCATGGGACCTGAGGGTAAATCTCGAAAGGGAGGATAACTCTTCTCAAAAGTATGAATGATTAGGTCAACATTTAAATTAGAAAATCCTTCTAAATCGGTTAGATTAAATCAACAACAAGAATCTCAAAATAAAAAGGAGATTGGAAATAACCTAATCCGGAAAGATCAAGAAAGGACAGATTTGGAAGGGGATGATAGATAATTAGAAAATTAAATCTTATTCTAAGAAATTTTCAAATTCACATTGGATTTCTTGAGGACAAATTCATCTCCTCTGTATTTCATTCCAAGGGAAATCGTTGAATGATTTGAGTGAACATTTTTCTCCACAAAATCTGTTCAGCTTTTACTCTTTTCGATGCTGGCCAAACGCTCTCAAATCATTGGGCATTTTTGTGGTCATTTTATCAAAACTGATGGTCATTCTCACTTTGAGCTGATTGATAAAACAGGTTATTAGTTAATCTTTCTATATATTTCTACAAATATCATCAGTACTTAGAATGGAAACAAAATTTATTCAATTTTTTATCAATGGTTTCCATAAATGGGAGAAAAACAGGTCTGGGTAAAAAATCAAATTCTCAATTTAAAGATAAGTAGGGCTACCCAAAATATGCATTCTTTTCAGAAAAATATGCACATTAATCTTAGAAATATGCAAAAATACACTTTTTACCGTGTAGAATTTTTCGTATGCAAATCGGGAAAATTTTCAGTCTAAATTATGCATAACCCGGGTCCCGTTAAGAACAAGTTTTAAATACTAATAGAAAAATGCATCCATAAAACTCAAAATGTATCACATTTTATAGACAAAAGAATGAGCTTTTGATTGGTGTAATTATCTTCTCTTAATTATTTCTAGTTATAATTATACTAGTGTTCAAAGTTTTGCTATCAACAAAAATCTTAAAACAAATGTAACTTTAACATTATACATCCGAATTGCCCCAATTCTTTGATTTAAAGATGGCCATCCTTAGATTACTATGAAGTTGAAAATATTTCGAAATAATGCACTTTTCTTTGAGAAAACTAAGTTGAAATATTTTTCCCAGCTTTTAAACTAAGGAAAATTTCAAAATTTTCTTCGAGCTAATGTTTTTCGCGAATTTACCTCACTCATTATTCTGAAATTTAAAATTACAAAATTTTCAGTGTTTATTTTCCTGGGTATACCTGGTATAATTTAGAGAAATATTTACATTTGGTAGCCTTAATGATAAGGCTTGATTTATTTCTCTGTAATCCAGATCAATTTTTATGCTAAACTATGATTTGGTCATTACTATTTGAAGATTTTCATTCATTTTTAAGAGTTATACTACTAAGATAAGTTTACAGAGAAATATTATTAAGACATATATTCAATTACGTTTGTATTGTTGTTGTTTTCTCTTTAATCTGAGAGCGTTGAAGCAAAAAAAGTGAATTTAAATTAGAGACAAATATTTCTGAGAGAGTGAGGAGTACTCAGGTATTATTACATGCATTTACAAGCAGTGAAATGTAATTATAATATTTGATGTAAGAAGCAAGAGAGTTGTATTTGTACACGAGACGTTCTCTCGTTCACTCCCAGTGTTGGGAGATCACTGTTTTCTCTTCTCATCTTTTTTCCTAATGTACTCTTATGTATTTTTCTTAAAAATCAAGTTTTCACTTTTGAGAGTGGAAATGATTCTTATTTTTCACATTCAAAAAGCCTTAAAAGGCTCGAATAACCAATGGCCCCAAAAGAGAAGCAAATGATGACTTGATTAAATTAGATTTTTTTCCCCATATGCAGAGTTCGAAGTGAAATAATTTTTGAACAGCCAATGAGAATCTTTCACAATTTATTTTACACCAAACCCTCCACATAAGAAACACAAGAATGAAATTTAATCAGAGTTACAGAACCTTTTAGATGTTTGACCTGTATATAGGGATCATTTTCTAGCATGAACAAAAGCATGATTTTGGTTTTTAAATTACTAAAATAAAATTTATTCAAAATGTATTGACTTTTTTTCTTCAAATTGTATTAAAAAATTATTTCCCATGCATCAAAACTTAGATTTTGTATTAGGAAATGGGTCGCTCTATTAATCATCCTAGGAAATTTTTTCAGCCCACCACAGAATAATAAGAGGAAAATTCAAAATTTTTATTTTTCTCGAAATATTTATGAAGAGCATCTTTAAATTAGTAAAAAAATCTCAAGATTCACCCTTGCCCTAAAATGGCCCATCTAAATTTTTTTCTATTTCTTTTTCTTTCAACTTCGCCTACTGAGAAATTACGATTTTTATTCTTTCGAATGAATCCTCGTTCAAGTTGGACCAAGTTTAGCTGTTAGCAGGCTAGTTGAAATATCACTTTTTATTGTGAATTATGTAGAATCTATATTGTAGATGAAATGTTATCGAGGGTCTTATTGGAGAGTTTAAATTAACTTAAAAATCTACCCTAATTCTATTCGGGGAGGGAGGAAGGCTAGCTTTGAGATCGGGTAACTTTTCTCGACACCAACCTTTAACCTTATTAGGTGCATAACACCATGATTTAAGGGTTGATGGCTTCTTAAACTTGGAGATTTCTTAGAAACCATTAAAATTCAATAAAATATAATTTTGGGAATTTTTGCTATTTAATTTCGTTTTTTACACTGCATAGGCGAATCCTTCTTGAGAACTACACCTGTCATTTATTCTATAGCAGCATTTACTCTGAAAAAAATGCATTATCTTGACACATGTCTTTTAGAAAACTGAAAAAATCTGCATTCTACCTCGAAATGAATAAAGTCTACAAAAAGAAATAGTTCTCAGTTTAACCCTCCCAAGGCTTGAATTTATATTAAATTTCCAAACAAAGCCTAAACATTTTTATTTATTTTCAAATCATTCTGGAAAATCTTTTGAAACTTCACCATGGTTAAGAAAGGTTTCTCGCAATGAAAAAAACTCATGCATTCTCCTTCCACAATACACAAAAGAAACGGTCAGCAATGCATAAATAAACTTTTTCTTACATAATAATAAAAGTTGTAATTTTCTACACTACAGTAATGCACAATGTACATCTCTTGTTAATTCTAAAGACAAACGTGATGATTTCAGATTCACTCGCATAAAAATATATTCATTTATTTGAATAAAAAGAAGAAGAAAAATCTTCAAATTTTTATTACCCTTAGGGCTGGCAATAAACATTTGTAGAACAGAGAGAAATCTTATATCATCTATGACTAAGCCAATTGAACATTCTTCTAAATGTGCATATTGCCTTAATTACATTGTATCCTTCGTTATTTCGTCGCCGTTACATGATTGATAACTCAAGAGATGATATTATTACTTGCCCAAAATTTAGGGGTTTCTCGTTTGATTTATTGCTACATCTTCTTTGTCCCATATTACGTGTTTATCATAAAAACCATAGCTACGATGTAGTTTGCCTTCTGTATTTCTGATAATGTTTATTTATTAAAAACATTTACTGCCCCTTCGTTATTCCCCTTAATTAATGTTGTTGATGTCAGAGAATGGCAAAAGTTATTCTCATAATTTAGGAGAGACGAAAAAAGTGTGCCAGACACATTAGCAGCAGTACGTTGTATGATTAATAGCCCCTTTGACCCTTTTTTGTAAGGCAGGTGAGAGAGAAAAGACAAGAATTCCCATAAAAAAATACTTTCACACACACACACACTCAAACAAAATATAGACCCTTTTCGCTGAGAGATGTACTATTTAATCTATGAACTACTACAAATTCATTAAAAAATTTCTCATAAAAATCATATTTTTTTCATAGTAAAATAAAAAATATCATTTATTTGACAGGACTGATATATATAAAATGCAATTGTACTCTTAAATGTCTAATTGGATGCTGAGATTGCAACAATTGACCGCTGATAAATGCACTAAAGTGTGATAGATGAAAATTCAGATTTTTGTTGCGTTTGCTTTTTGAAGTAAAGACCACAATTATGCATCGAAATGAGGGCTGATTGACAAAATAGAGGGAATTTACATGGGTGAAAAGTGAGATTTTTTTCTTCATTTTCGTACAAAATATAAACAATTTCTATGATTGACAGGTCAGCAAAAAAAAGTTTATATTTCTAAAATGATATAATCAATTCCTTATTCTATTTTTGAGTTAGGTTCAGGACATGAGAAATTAGCTAATTTCTGAATTCTAATTATAAGTCTAGTCATCTCTTCCAGCGAGATAGATTATAATTCATAGTGAATAAATTTTCGAGAAATCTTTTTTGACATGAACAAAAAAGTAACATTCGTCAACATGAAAGTCACCTGTGCATTTTCGAAAGAGAGTATAAATCATTCCTGTTTAAAAACGAGATAGAGGAGTTAATAATAGTAACTAGCCAATAAAATTGACCATAAATCTTCAAGCGTATCAGTTGACCATAAAAAATTAATAACACTCATTTTTTTATTGTTGAGAGAAAAATATGAATTTTACAGCTTTCATTGAAAAAAATAAAATGAATAGTTTGAAAAGGTATATTACAACTTTCATTGAATTTTTTCGAAATTAGAATAAAAGAGATCGCGTAAATCACCCTTTAAGATATAACTGCGTTATGTACATATCACAGTAAAATATAGCGTGATACATCTGCGTATTTGATGGTCATAAAAAAGAGGAGAATCTTTTATATTTAATTAATAAAGGAACATCTTTGACGAGTGGTGATTCATCGTGGACTCTTTGAGATTTTATGACATTTCTCAAAATGTAGCAAAGTTTAGATGATAATCTAATTAGGAACCTGTAAGAACTTTTTCTTAAACAGCAGAATGCAGACTAAGATATTTTGCATTTCGAAGCTCTTTGACATGTAGAAAATGTATAAAAAACAAAATTTCTTTTCTAATGAATCTAATTAAAAACAGGATGATTTATTTTAAAATTTAGAGAAAATAAAGAATATTTTAAACTGCACCGATGCTTATCTAATTAGAAACTTGTTAAGAATTAAAGATAAAATGACTCAATGTGGGGCTGTCAGTCAAAGTTTTGTTCTTCTCCAACAAAGATTTCTATCAGTAAAAGGACTCACTTGTTTAGCATGTTTCTGAGTTGCACGTTGTGTATTTACGTCTATCTTTCTGAATATATGTGGGTCAATAATAACGATGATGTCTATTAGTCGATTGAAATCATAATAGTGAAATGGAAATTATCCAGGCTCTGATGGTGATAATTTCTCGCATGAATTAGTGCTCTATTAGTCCTCAGTAAGTGGATTTATGTCAATTCACGTTATATTCTTTAGCTTTTATTATCATCCTGCTATGTAATATGAATCATTCAATCAGAGTGAATAGCCAATACGAGGAGTGAAGATACCTCTGTCCAATGAGATGTGTCCAAATACACATTCATTCATACTATGCATTGTGTAGTACACACTACTAAGGGGCAGAGTAGTATTACACACACTTTTTTTTACTACTATTCATTGAAAGGTGACAGGAATCTTTGAATGAATTTTTTGGGAGGGTATAATAAAAGTACAATTCTTATAATTCGAAAGAGTAAAAAACGCCTAATCTTGGGAACAAAAAGTCGAAGTTATTCCCAAGGGACTTGTTAATAATCTTGCAATTTCTATCCGAATCAATTCATTGAACTATTAGATCAGTTCTTTATTTTTATACGATGCAATAAACTGTAAAATATTGGTAATTAAAAAGTAAAAATAGTTACATTAAATAATCCCGTTTTTTATATTCATTTCAACTATTTTTATTGCTTTCTAAGAGGAAAAGGGTCATAAATAACCCTTTTAAATGTTACATCGATAAGCAGATCGGATCAAATTTAATGATTTCTCTGACGGATTAATTAATACCTCTTCATCTAGGTTCAGTTGACTCTGAACCGAATATTTATGCTTCAATTTAGAATCTTTTTCTGTATTTGAAAATAAACTCATGAAAACGAGAATAAAGTACATTTTTCAAACTACTTTGAAGGAAAAGATCACATGATGAAATATGTCACAAAGATTCTATTCAATCCAAGATCTTACAACAACGCTATTCTAAAATCTTCAAAGATATGAGTCAATATGCAAACACTGAAGCTTATAAAATCATATTCAAACTCAAAACTTTGAAATTGCTCTCATGTGGACATGGAGAATTTTTCTAAGAAAAGGACATTTAAAGAATTATGGA
This sequence comes from Gyrodactylus salaris, assembly GCA_000715275.1. Taxonomy (NCBI): domain Eukaryota; kingdom Metazoa; phylum Platyhelminthes; class Monogenea; order Gyrodactylidea; family Gyrodactylidae; genus Gyrodactylus; species Gyrodactylus salaris. The sequence continues at coordinate 7,881 of JJOG01005433.1, forward strand.
ATTTGTACAAGATAAGGGTGGTGTAAAAGAAGTATTTTTATGGTCTGTTTTAGACCTGATATACTTTATTTCTAAGAATTCGAGTCGGGATATAGAGAGATTGTTCACCAAGTAAAATTTTGGAGAGAAGGCGTAGTGGATTGATCCCCATTTCCTATAAATAGGATGTCTCATATGGCGTTAGTTCGATTTCTGTATCCTTCCTCCACGAAAAAAGTTTACTCGGTAAATAGTCCTTCCCCATTAAAACCCCTCATGTGAACCCAAGAGAATTAGACTCGACATTTGGGATAAATCATTTTAAACTACTCCAAAAATAGTAGATTTTTTTCACAAAGCAAGAGGTAATAAAATCTATCCAATTATCGATACGAAGTTAACAGAATATGGTCCTCGTACACGACATTCCTCGTGTCATAATCACTGGGCAAGACAACGGAAGAGGAATTGAATGTCTTGATGATCCAGTTATGTCAGCGGACCCATAATAAGTGTAGTTGGCTCGCTGCCGCTGCTTGTAGGAAAGGCGATGACGGGGATCGATACTAGGCTGATCAGGATAGAGAGAACGTAAAGAGTAGTGCTGGACGTCGTCGATCCTCTTGTATTGCGCCTTGGAGATCGAGCCAAGGAGGCCAGTAGGATGGTCGAAGAGCGAAAGGATCTTTGACTTGTAAGTCTGCATTGGGAGAGATTAATAAGTGCAGAATTTACGTAGGAAATTGATTGTCTTCTCTATACCTCTAAAATCTAACCCACACATTACTTACTTGCACTGAATATTATTTTGCCTTGGATACTACGCGAAGGACCATGATCCAACAATCAAGCATTTACCAAGCAGTTTACTAAAGAAAATTGGTAAAGTGATTTTTAACGAAATAAAATCTTTCAAAGTTGTAGATTTTAAATGTTGTATTGGAACACAGGGGCTCAACTTTTAAGGATGAAAAAGCGTAATTTTCTTGTGTACAATACATCTGTATATACCAGTTCAAATTTAAATGTTACAAAAGCTCTATAATATATTGACGTTAATGCAATTATTTCAATAAAATATTTTTCCCAATGTAACATTTCACTTGCAATGGATGAGTCAGCCAAACTTTATTGAAATGGGATAACTTTTTTATTGACATTTGTGTATTTTGTTTCCACTATATTTTTATCGGAATTGTGGCATAAATTCGAAATTCTCACCACACAAATTTATGGCTGATTGAAAACTATGCTGCCTTCTTTCTGGCATGCTCTCTTTATCCAAAATTTTGAAGGAATTTGGCTTGGACTAAAAGGTTTTTTTCTTAGAAACTTTGGGAACAATCTTCTACGCCACCCCTTTAGGGAATTGAGTTGGTTCCTTTTCCATGTATGAAAATAAGAAAATTTACTTTGTATTTTTTGTTTCTTAAATTTGCTTGAAATCTTACTGAAAGACTAATCAATAGGGCCACACAATATCCTAAATGCATTTTCTTGTTGTTGTAAGTCTGATTCTTATGTATAGCACGAAAACGATGTTAAAAATACTCTAGGACCCACGGTCCAATGCAGTTTCTGCTTTATCGAAAGTAAAGAGCATCAGATATTTGTGAAATTGAAATTTTCTACTCCCCATCGATAAATTGTATAACAAAACTGGAATCCCAAGAATCTATTATTCTGTCGGCTTTCGAAATGGTGAAAAATTTGAATTTTTTTAAGGATTATATCACTAAGAGATTGGCTACAAATGGTATAACAGATATAATTTTACTAAAGAATCTTCTTATAAGTCCTGCTGATTATAGCTTACTTTAACTATGTCAACCAAAATCAGCTGATGTAGAAAGAAGCTACAAAAGATTTAATCATGTAGTATTGTCTCGCCGATAATGCTAAAAGAAATTGTATTTTTTACCATAATAAGGATATTTGCAAATTAAAAATGTCTTAAAAATGTATTACATTTTATGAAGTAAAGGGCTTAAAATTATGCAAAATGCACTAGTTTATTTTTGAAATGCACTAAAATTGTGTGGCCCTACTAATCAATATTTGACCACCAAAATATTTTGGCCCTAATATGTAGTACTCAACAGTAATTTTCAAGAACAGAAGAAATTAGCTGATTATCCAAAAGAGACTTTTATAGACTTGTTCAAAAATCATAAAAAGATATTAAAATACAGCAAATTCGTGAAAATATTAAAAATTAATCTCATAATTTTTGAATCCTTCATTATTTGAACCAAGAAAACATAATCTCACATCAATTATCGATGAAAATCTCTGCTAATCTTCAATTTTGATGTTATATCTTTACATTTAGAGAAAAGATTTATTTCCCGATCTTTAGAAGATTCGATATTTGACAGGGCATTCAAGGATCTACTGAACTTGACTTAAAAGTTAAAATAGATCTTAGATTGAGTTTTTAATCCTGATCGTCTCAATACCCTACCCCCAACGATCTTTGGCCGGGGTTGATAAACAAGACGTTTCAAAGGCTGGAGAATAACCTTCTCTAGTTTTTCACTAGGAGAACCGTCGCAAAACTTGCAGTATTTAGTGTACGAACCTTATTCTTATTTTGAAGAAGTTTCAATCTAATAGGGAAAACTATCAATAAGTTCAATTGATCCGTATTTAGCACGTGTGTTATAATCATTGATTTCTGCAATGATTGCCGAAAAAAAATCAAAAAAGTATTTAACGTGTTATCTAAAAGGCTACCAAGGGTACTTTTATTCGGATTCAAAGATAAAATATTAATTTTCCATTCTATCCCCTAAACTCATTGTACCTTTCATATATTTACATGAAAGAGGGAAATTTATTAAAATTAGATTAAACTCTTTTGATCGTTGTATCACGCAATGGATCCGATCAAAATGTGGGACTTTTATTTTTGAAAAATTTTAATTTATTTTTCCTATCCGACTACACATTATAATTAAGTGCAAACTTTTTAAAGGTTGAATGATCTTTGAACAGTAGTCGGATGAGATTTTCTCTCGGAATCAAACCCTAGTAGACGTCGACTAGTGACACTTACAATGCCACACGAACTTAAATGGCTACGAATGTCTTTTTTCATAAATAAAAATCATTTTAAATGATTTAGCCCTGATTTTCAGAAGCGTATAAGATCAGAAAAAGATCCTCTTGTGTGTTTGATGACACATGATCTGTAAAGTTAATTCTAAGCTGACTGAAAATGATTGAAAATTAACCAAGTTATAACGTCATAGCAAAAACTAACCTACAAATTAGGTTTGATCGTGAGGAAACATGAAATAAAGACTTATTATCAGATGAGCCCTTTCATAATTTCAATACGATTTTCTGAGTATTTCAAAAAAGTCTATAAAAGGTAGGCCGCAATATTCAATAGCAATTTACAAAGAACACGTTGGCCCATTCATTTGAGAAGTATTTCAGTTTCACACTAAATTATGACAAACTGCAGATAATATTAATTCTCATGCCAGACTTAAGTCATCTTCAGAGTAACAACTTCCTTGCCCGTGAGAATTATAAATAATGTGTGACTGATCAGGGGAGATCCATAGTAAAAGCCGAAAGATACATGCAGCAAGGCTCTTGGTCAGCTTGAAAAAATCCCTGATTTGAATTAAAAGGTCCCTTTTTACTGTTCAACAAGATGGAACTGAACAAGAAGGTGAGCTAGATTCTGTTAACATAAACTCTAGTATTAAGCTAAATATGCAAAAAAGTCATGTAATATGAAGACACATATTCAAGAAGTGTTTTTTTTTCAAATTTTATTAGATTTTGGAGGTAAGATTATTTCCATTAAAAGAACAATAAATGCTATCATAAATCTACATTTATGCAGCAATGACTTTAGATGAGAGGATCTAGTAAAATCTACTAAATCTCAAAGTTAAGTGCAATATTTTCTTGTTAAAGTACAATTTAAAACACGTCCATATTCTCATTAGGTGGAAGGTATTGGGCCATTATAGCGTTGAAAACTCCTCTTGCTGTCTTGCACAAGTAAAAACTATTCTCACTAGTTATATATATTGGATACGAAGAGACAAACCAGAGTCCTCATAGGCCAAAGAGAGTTAAAAAGTTAGCGTATACATTTCTTAACCCTTGTAGCCAAAATCTCAGGATTTTATTATTTGTGGCAAATTAACCAAGAACTTTTGTTTGAACTAAGCATCTTCCTCTTTCAGTTTTATCTAAACAGAATCTTATGGAGGACATAGAAAATACTTGTAGTGAGGTCAATGAGAAAGTGCCTGATTCATGTCTGATTCTATTTCATGTTTGGCCATCTCTTGGCCTCAAAGAGAGACTTGCTTCTTGATATGTAGTTGACTAGCAAATCCACAGCTCATGTTATAATTATGGAGTATTCCCATGGTTCATTCTTTTTGAGTAATATTCAATATCTGGTACTATGATGAGGTGGAAGGTGCCCTCGAAGGAGGATATAGGATCAATTTCCCCTTTGACATGCCACTTTATCAAACACAAGTAGAGAATTTCATCTGTAAACAAATCATATAATTCAGAACTTTATCTGATTTGAACTTGAGTTTTTTTGATCGATTTGATCTTTTCCCTTAGAATAGCCGAGTCTAACTCTCTTCGGGTTCACATGAGGTTTGAAACTATTTACAAAGTAAATTTGTCTCAAGGAGGGAGGAGACCGGAATCGAACCAGTGTTGTCTATTGTTCCAGTCTATAAGATCCCAAGTTTCTTCAGCTCAATGAATTATTTCTTATTTGAAAGTAGTACAAAACCTAATTACGACCTATAAAGGGTCTTCAGTTCACTATTTCTCCATTAAGAACATTTTATTCCTAATTTTAGGCTTCCCATGGTAATCGTGAGTTTTCTTTTTTCATCTCTTCCGAGAGAAATTATTAATGAAATTTTTCGAGGTTTAGGTTGCTCAACATTAGCTGAACTTATAATAGACGGTAACATTTACACTGCTTGGCGATTGAGAGATTTTAAATGTACATTTTTTGGTTACCATCTTCAAAGAAGGAGTGATGGTCTAAAGACTCTTATGCAACTAAGGGGATAATCATCCGGGGGAGTTGTATATTGGCAGTTGGGAGGGAAGCGTTTGTTCACCGAATTTCGTACATCTCAGGGAGCGTCATTGTATGGGACTAGAACCTGAATGTGTTATCATTTCGGCTACTGCTCCGATGTTCATGGAAGTTTGTTATTTACTCTAACAATGTCTGTTACAATGGCATAGAGAATTGTTTCCCAAGTCCTCGAATGGCGTGGGTTCGATTCTGATAGCCTCCCTCCTCGAGACGAGTTTTCTTTGTAAATATTTTAAAACCCTTCTTCCCCATTATAAACCGCTCATCTTGACCCCGAAGAGAGTTGGACTCGGAGTTTATTGAAAAAACTTTGGGATGTTAATTTTTTTGCTTAAAGACACATTAAAGAATGAATGATCCAAACAGCTCCGAACAAAATCCTTATCAATCTTAACATTCTTATTATATTGTAACCTGCATTATCCACAGAATCACGCTCTTACGAATAGAAGATAAAAATATGAGGGGAAATTTGATTAATCAAAATTGATTCAAAAACTAAAGAGAAACACATTTGTGTAAAATCTGTCTATATATTTTTCTGCATATTAATATGACATCAGGAAATCTATGATATCATTTCAGGATGTAAAATTTTCCTTCATTTCTCAAGTCTCGTTTTTCTACACTCCCACTCCCCCACCTATCTCTGTTGAGACAACGCTGGGGATTGTCTTGCTTTATTAATTTCCGAGCAAGCCTTCATATCATTATGTTATTATAGTAATTATAGAAAGGAAATGGAACAAAAATAATTTCATTTCCACCCGTTACTTATCATGATGGGTTACCTCATTAAAATGTGTCGTTTTTTCTCGAAATATATGCATTTCTCAGTTAAAGGGAACAGTTTTATTAACTTTTCTATGCCCTATTTTATCAATACATTTAGTAAAGAATCGAAAATTAAAAAAACTCTATTGAATTAATCTAGGAAAATAAATTAAAAATAAATCAGAATTTTTAAACTTCTAGACACAATATAATTTAATAAGAAACTAAGCATATTTTGCTTGCTGTATTATTCTTTGCGCCTACAATTCATAGAGATTTGTGTTTTATCCATGATTTTTCTAAACGAATACTATTCTTACAGTGATTTTAATTAAAGACTTGAAATATGGCAAAAACTATTCCTAGAAATTTTAAAGAAGATGTTTTCTAAATCTTCGAAATACGGGGAGTAAAAAAGAAAAAAATTGCTAACAAACTGTTCTCTCGATGTACTCAGGGATGTAAAAACTGGGGCCCCTGAATAATAATTTCTGATAAGAGTTAATTTGGGTCTTAAACTACTCGAAAGTAGTTAAGAGTCAAGTATTATTTGTTTAAGAACTGACTAGATACAATATCTCACATCCAAGGATCCTCCAGCAGTAGTACTGGGATCTACGATCCTATGGGAATCCTTGGTCGTGTGATATTGTATCTAGTCAGTTCTTATAAACATGTATTTGAATATTTTATACAAATGAATAATAAGACTGTCTTGATAAAAGATGACTCATTCAGAGGTCAGCTTAAATCAAAGATTAATATTGTGCAAACTGACATAAGAATTCAATAATAAAAGAGGATTGTTTGTAAGGAGTAGATTAAAAAATATTATTTTGACAGTCTGAAATTACTCACAGCAGAAAAGTTTAGAAAGAAATAATTGAGAAAAAGATTTGATTGGTTGATTAAAAATATAAAAATCAAACATCTTCTACGCATTCATTGAGAGAGATCTATGTGGAAAAGAATGAGTAATCAAATTAATGAACTTCCTGTTATTTGCTATCCTACTCATTAATTGTCAAAAGTTTTAATATTAAAGAGCCCTCTTTCTTGATTAACTCACTGAATGAGTGTGGTTATGACGAGATCATTAAAAGCCATTAGGAGTAACCATAGTTTGTTAAGCTTCTTGAAAGGATACTTATTAATTTAATGTGCTGAATATTATTAAGCTTTTCCCAGCTTACTAATCTATCTTTTGGAATTTCTATATTCTCAGAGGATGGTCTGATTTTAATTGGTTTTATTACAAGAGATAAATGTTTGAGTCCTGTAAAGTAGATGGTGTATGCTGGATGAACATGAGAGAGATTTATCGACGGTTATCTGTGATGTGAATGCTGCCTTTTTTCACTTTCCAAAAGAAAACTGAAGAAGGAAATGATACAGCCAATTCGGAAATTTCTTGTCAAAACCCCCATTGTTAAAAAATAAAATCGATTCGGAGTCCCTTAATGTGAATTTTTAACCACTTTAGTCACGTCAGAAGTACTATGCTCATCAAACTCCTGATTGGAATTCGAATTTGGTTGCCATGTAGTTCAAAGATTATCTGCTTTCTCTCATTTTTCTGAGGATTTATGGGAAGAAAGAAAAAAGGTAAATACACAACGAGAATTAATAACCTTATATTAACTTCTTTTCAGTATCTTACAACCCCTGAAATATTTAGCTTTCAGGTTGATTCATCTGAATTTACCGTAATTCAGTTTAAAAAAATGAATAATTACTTAACCCCTTGCTGCGTCCATCACTCTTCACAATTTTGGTTTTATTTCAGCGAAATGTCATCTTGTAGAGATTTGAAGATGTAAAAACTGGAAGGAGCGAGCTCTGAACTGTAGGGACTTATTTTGGTTGATGAAAATCTCATCAGGCCACGAAAACGTGTATTTGGATAGAACTTTAAATGGAGATTTAAGTCCATTCAACGATGAATCAACATATAATAATATCCATTTGATTGAAATTCCGAATAGGGCCACTTTACTCCTTGTGTGTGGTAGAGGAGAATGAAGAAAGGGGAAAAAAACATTAAAAGAAATTCCGAAATGTAATTCAAGCAGCATACATAAACTTGAAAAGTATTACAGAATAAAGAGGAAAATTGTTCATCCATTAGTAGGATATGAGCTAATGTTCTGGTATAACCTCATTAGTATTTCCAGAGAGATCAATCATCATTTAAGGTTACATGGCGTAATCAAGTAATAATGTGATGATTAACTTATTCATCTCAGCTCTTATTCCTTGTCTGTACTTTTTCACACTACCTTTATTTGCAGGGCCAGCCCAGTGAGTTTATTCGTCAATAAAAGCCGCATAAATCAAATTCTTTTGTTCCACTCTGTCAATTTCATGTTTGTTAAGAAGAGATGGCGTAGATAAATGTTCCCCAACTTCTAAGCACCCTTCATGGTTGAATCTTCAACTCTTCTGAAATGGATTCAGACTCAAAGAAACTTTCCTACATTTGACAAATTTCTAACAAAAACTTTGAAAAAGTATTATCACATAATCATAGCTGATGAGAGAAGACTTTCATTTGATACTGATAGCGTATCATAAAGCTCGATTTTGATATTAATAGGGATTGCTCTTCTCAAAATTCCTAACAGTTAACTTCATTCATAATCTAAGTTCAGCTTTTATCTGGGATTTGAATATGTTGGCAATTTGAATAATTAAAATTGTTTTCGACTAATTACAAGTTCAAATTTGAATTGAGACTTTCATAAAAATTGGATTGATATAATGGTTCTCCAAAACTTTCGTTTTCCTGTTAAGCCTGAAATTAATCTCCGCCCACAAGCCACATATTAGCGGCTTGGATCAGTCTAGGACAACTGATATCTCCAGAGAAGTTTAACCAAAGAAATACGAGTTAGTGTTGTATATTCTCAAATATAAAAATATTTCCCGATATTTCAAATCTTTACATGTGTAAATAAGCAAGTCTATTGAATAAACAAGTACATTCTTGTACACAATTTGACCTCTGAATTGTTTAAATAATGCTAACTTTTAGATAACTGCAAATACAAGTTAAACTTTGGATTTGTTTACATAAATAAGAATTCCTTTTGAGAATATTGGGAAATCCAGTGTGATTTGAAAGCCTTACTCAAAAGGAATAATATATTCAATTTGAGGAGAAATCTTTAAATTTATTCATTGGCCTCATCTCTTTCATCATAACGCTTTGATGGACATACTTTTTGTTCATGGATATTTGAATATTTTAAGTTTGTGTTTATTGTAAGAAAAATATTTCCATTCTAAGATAATTAATTCATAAATATGGATCTAGAATGAACTTTGGAGGGGTGAATTTTAAATTTCTCTAAATTTTATCTTATTTTCAGCAAGAATTCTGGAATTTAATTAATACTTTTTTGTAGACATGAAACTCTTAGTGCCATTGGCAAAAACATTCAAATTTCTCTATTAAAAATGGGAAAATTATTTCTCTAAACATTTTGAACGCATGCTTTCACAGAGAGTAAGAATATTCCTAAAAACTAATGGTTGAAACATCTGAATATATAGATTATTAGAATTATCCGAAACTGTGGAATTTCTTTTCATAGAATTTCCGTGTAAATGAGGCTCTCTATTCTATTATTCTGTAAATAGGAGCTTCTAGTTTTCATCCCAAACATCTCTTTGTTCGAAATAAGATTCGAATTGCGCGGGGTGGTTTTATGCTCTGGATGCTGCGTGAAGAATCAGGATTAGATCCACTGTTTCTTGGTTTTAATAATATTATCTTAATTCTCTATCTGAATGTTTATATTCTAGTGAAAATCATAGAAAGAATTAAACTGCTGATAAATTCATTCATGATCCTTCATGCAGTATCCAAAGAAGTCGTTAACCCGCTCAATTTAAATGTGAACTAGAATTATAGACAAATTTTTTTTTGAAATCAGTAACAGCTCATCTGCATAACAGTTTTATTTGTTCAACCCATCTCATTTCATCTTTTTCCATAATGAAGATAGCAGAAAAAATATATCTAAATATTTTAAATACGACTTTTCAATTCCTGGTCATTGGGACACTGCTTTTTGATTTTACCTCTTTCAGATCGCGCACAATCGTAATCTAGAAATGATTTCACGAGGAACTGTTTATTAAATATTTATTCTGGGTGTTGGAAACAGGCCAAAGTGATTTGTGTATGAAAATCGTATTCAAATTAATTCGAACTTGCGCCAAAACTTGAACCGGGATTTTCTCGACTATCTAAAGATTTTGTGAGAGAAGGAACTAATATTTGGGAACTACAAGAAAAATGCTATCCTTCAGAAGGAACGTTCTCAATTAAAAGCCTTTTGCTAGGAAGATGTGACTGATGCGCGATATCTTGTTAAAAATTAGCCAGAATTTTGGCGACCATTTGAATTTATTTTTATATGGATTTTTAGACCAAAGTAGATAGATTTAAAGCGCACGAAAGATGGAAATTGCCTCAGAATTATTTCTTCATCATATAATTGAGCAATCTAAAGTGATTCCTCGTGAT
>JJOG01005434.1:0-14268 GCA_000715275.1 Gyrodactylus salaris
CAAAAGTCAGGCTTGTGTATACTCAAATGGTTTGACAAGAGACCTGTCCATGCTATATCTTCGTTTGAAGGTCCCTCATCTTATCTCAAGCTACAACAAAAGTATGGGAGGAGTCGATTTATTGGATAGCTTTATTTCCAGATCAAAGCCTCTATATAAGCCAAAACGCTGGTATATATACTGTTTTCTTCAGATTATAATGATCGCTGGAGTTAATCTATCCTGGACTCATGATGAAAAATTTACAAAAATAAAGAGGAATAAACGTGGTTCAAGGAGGATTTTTCTCATGGATCTGAGCCTTAGCTTGATGAGGAAGAATATTGCCCCGAAAAAAAGAGGTCGCCCTTCATCATCCTTTCTAGAATCAACTCCATTACGAAAGAAACGTAGAGCGAGCATATGCCCTCCAAATGATATCATACAGGATGCAGTCGGTCATGAAGCTATAAAAACCGATAGAGGCCGATGTTTTATCTGCAAAGAGAAGAAAACATTTTGGAAATGTTCCAAGTGTGATATAAGACTATGCCATATGATTTCTAGAAATTGTTTATTGGATTTCCATAACAAAAATATTTAACATTTTAAATATAAATTTGCAAATCAATATATTTTTTTTCAATTTGGGACGCCCAAAGGGACACTGGTGTCCCGTTCTATAAGTTTTTTTCAAAAAAAATTTCTCTCCGTGAAACTTGATAGCTTTTAATAATTACTATAATTTTACCAACTTACTTCTTCACATGTATGGCTGATAGAAGAAATTACGTAAGATAGTCCGTTGGATCTTCTATTAAATCTGACACCCGTTACGTCAAAATAATTTTTGATTCTTTGCTGTTTATTTATAATAAATCATAGGATTCACTAATGTATTATATCGACAGTTATTTCCCGTTCTATTATATATTATAAAATAATGTGAAGCCATTTTGAAAATATTAAAGAGTAAACTTGAAATTTATATTTCCAGGCAAGAATTCGTATAAGAATCACACACATCGCTTGTTAACAATCTGGTTGCATAATCTTCGCGGGGACTCATCGCCCATACAAAAGTTGAGTATGGCTTTTAATGCCATAGGAGATGTTGAGATGTCAAATTACCTCCGGGAAGAGGTCTCTGTGGATATGCAGGAATCAATGAAGAAGAGAAAATTTACTTTGAAAATATGAAAAATTATATTTATTCGAAAATTTCACTTCTTAGATGGGCCTGGTTTGATTTTTCTTCTATCCTTTACCTGCTCTTCCTATGGAAAATGAATAAGCATTTTTAATGGAAAAAAAAGTTTAATAATCGAAAATTTTAAACCCAGCTAAAGAGAGTCACTAATTTAACTTTTAACAAACTGTTAGGTTTGGGACTTCTGAGGAACTAAGAAGAAACAATTCATTGGTTTAATCTGGCGTTGAACGTTAAAACTTAATAGATAGAGTATTGAATCACTTCTAATTTTAAAACAATGAGGAAGCTTAGTCCGAAATATAATTTTCTATATCTAAAAAACTAGAAAATGCCAAATTTAGATCTGTGAGCATTTTTAAGACAAAATTGATCTAAAGCAAACAATAAATTCACAACAATTAATCTAGTACAAGTCACTTTCCACTGCTAAGTATTAGGTCATTCGAAAAGTTCGTTCGTATTTTCTTTTACTCTTTCCCATTATCGTGGAAAATGATTTATATCTCATTAGATTCGTTTTTAATCATTGAATTAGTATTCAAAAATCAGTTCTCTAGTGTAGGCTATGAAAAAGCCTAGATACACATGATTCTGTCCTAATTAGTATTTTTTTGGCTTTGAAACAAAAGACTTGATTTACTGATCCATGCTCACTGATAGAATGTAAATATATGAACAGTTAAGATTGATAACACCTCTGAAGATTCTCAATGTATCCTATTTGAAAATCTTCTGACCGTCTCTTTAATTTAATGTAGAATTGAATTTTAAACTAGGAATCAAAACTCGTTAACGAGGAGGGTTTTGGAGTGAGATTAAACATACCAGTTCAATTTGATTAGGATGCCGACTGATGAAATTGTATGCTGACCCCGGTCTACCCGACTTCTTCTTGAAGATTCGCTTGAGAAACTTTTTAAATCCTTGGAAAAAAAGTTAATAAGAGTTAATTGATTTTCTGTAAGGCTCTCACCATACGCCGAAGCGACCCATCTGAAGGGGAATATGTAGAGGATGATAATTGCAAGAATTAGTAAAATACTAAAGATGTGCGTTAGCCAAGGGACTTCCCATGAAAAGATGCTAAAATTTAAAATATTATAATTAAATGTAGTAGATTGAACTCGCATTTTTAAGATGTTCTGGAATTACCATGTTATTGTCTATACATTCACATTCTGTGTAAGAGTTACTTGTTCTCATTCTGGAAAAAATCTTCAGAATCTTAGTTGGATACTACGTGAAGGAACATGATTAAACTCTTTTGATTTTAATAATCTAAGCTTGATTTTCAATCTAAATATATCTCTATTCGATTAAGAGGTATTCTTCCAAAATTATCTAAAATAGGGGATTTAATAATGCGCTGCATACAAGGAAAACCCTGACCCACGCAATTCAAATGTGCATTTATTTTTAACGAAGTTTTTTTTCGGAATGTAAAGCAGAAGCTCTTATACACAGAATACGAATCTATATGGGAATTCCAAAAAATCTCACTTATTAAAGGAAAGGGACTGTTCTTTCAGTATATAATACTTTGGTATCCTGAATGAAAATATTTTCACCAGTGAGAAGGCCTTCCTATAAAAGCTTTGGTTTTCCATGAGTTATGACGATATCCCCTGGTAAGGATTAGATAAGGAAGCTTTCTCATTTTTACCCATTGTAAAATGTTCTAAAATGAGGCACTTTTATGGAACACATGAGAAAATAAGATTTGAAACGTACGCGGAAATTCGTTCGAAGAATGAAGCAACCTTGTCCAAGCCATTCTGTAGCTTGAATGTGTACTTTTGGAAGGATTTATAAAATCCACTGAGCATAAACTTTTTCGAATCATTCTAGATATAAGAGGAAATTTATCTATAATCTCATGTAAAGTTGTATAGGTCTTGCTTTTAAAATATTCTTAATTTAATTCATTATAGTCAGTGAATAAACATGTTTAGACCCAATGATGATGCTACTAATAAGAAGGGCAAGTACTAACCATCGTAGTTCTTCAAAATCATGAAATTATTACATGCAGTTCCTAATTTTAGTGACAATTTCAGGGCTTTTTTCTATGGACCACATCTCGAAATGAATAAATAACACAGAAAACTCTTTCACACAATGGTACTTATTTTACTGGTCAATTCAGCGAAACAAGATTGAGGGTAAAATTTCGCCTTGATTGAGTAAATAACGAGTCTCTCTAGAGAGCCACATTCACAGGGCTTCGATCCACATTAAAATAATTTCTTACAGTCTCTTCCAGCATATCGTCCTCCTCGATTTCGTAAACGTAGCGTTTTTCAAAGATCACTTTGAACCCTTTAAATGACCGGTAGAACCAGATATAAACGAGTAGACACATTGGAACCATGTATAGCTCCCCGAACCATACACCATACTGATATACACATAGGCCGGTGAGGGTGTGGACCGGCTTCTCCCAAGAGGTGATAAAGTCCAAGAAATGATTAAAATCTATCACCAAGTCGTAAAATCGAAAGACACGATTTCCATTCTTTTTTATAATCTAAAAGTAAATACTGAAATAGCATTTTCTTATAGTAGAGACTTTTATACAGGTTTGGGGATCAGATATAATATACAGGTAAAAGACCCAAAAGGTTCTGTAACTTGATTAAATTTTATTTTTGCGTTTCTTATATGGAGGGTTTGTATTAAAATAAACTTTAAACGAATAAGATTGGCTTGTTGAATTAAAAAACTAAAACAGCCAATGAGAATTGTTTAAAATTTATTTTAATCCAAACCCTCCATATAAGAAACGCAAAAATGAAATTTAATCAAGTTACCAACCCTTTTTGGTCTTTTACCTGTATTTCTATGTAAATCATCAAGTAATATGCTCTTCTTTAGAGCAAAATTAAATGATTTTTAACAATTTTGAAGGGAATTTCATTTAAATTCACATACAGTCCCTACGCAAAGAAATATCGAGAATAGCGCAATTAAGTCTCAGCTGTAAAGAGAAAAGAATACCGGAAAATAGGTTTCATAAAAAAGTGTATGAATTAATGTGTCATATGTATTTTTAAACAACATTTGAGCCTCCAATCGATAATCTATTCATTTTAATACCTCCTTTTCATCGGTTTTGGCACTTACAGTTGTGTATTTGAAAATCTTTCTGCAAATGTATTCAAGTGAATATTTTATCACTTTTTGCAGTATATATATAGAGGTTTGGATTTCCGCAATCAGATATGAAGAGAATACGATTATCATTGTTAGAGAAAAACAACTGCTTGAATATGCAAAGCTTCAGAATAAGAAGAATTTCGCACCACTTCAGGAAAAGTTCTGTTGTTCTGATAGAACAATATATGACATCCTCGAAGACAGGAAACGACCCAATCCTCATTTTGAGATCGAAAAAGAATTGTTAAAAAGGATCAAAGAAAACCCTCTCAGGTTCACCAGAGATGAAATTGTTTCGATGGCAGAGAATATTGCACATGACATGTGTGATTTAATGTTCAAAGCTACAGAATCTTGGCATAAAAGCTTCACAAGAAGACATCGCCAAGAAATTAAAATAGCTTACGGAAAGAATGATCTCAAAACAAAAATCATCATATTTTCTAGTATTGAAGAAGGAATTCCAGCAGAGCAATCATAACACTTCAATAATGTCTGTCGAAAGAATTAGACAAGATCCTGGGCCCATTGAAATTGCAAAAGAATTATAATAAGAAAAGTGTCAGAATTTGTGTCAGCTAAAACTTAAATAAATTTTGGAGGGTGATAATATTCGTCATTGAGAAAAGCCAGCCCTTTTACAACAATAAGTACTTTATTTCGGGCATACTTTACTAGTTGTGCTATTTGTCCCAATTTTCTCAATGACGAATATTATCACCCTCCAAAATTCTACTCCATTCAAAGAAGTACTGAACAAGGTACAAGAACATCTCCGTAAAATAAATTAATAAAAAAAACTAAAATTTAGTATTAGATTTCTTGAAATATAAAACCCATGAAAAGGATCAATTTTAAGCATAAATGTAAGCGTACATATTTGCTTGGTGTCCTACTTCTCAACATGACAGCTCTAGTAAATAATTTAAGAAATATTTTTGTACTGAAGATAATGCTTAATAACTAGATAATTTCAGGTAGAACTCACGTGAAAGTATTGATCGACTTTCTATAAAATGTAGAAATAAATAAAATTTCTGTTTTAAATTTAAATCTTAGCTTACTGCTAATTGGAATCTTTTCTCTTGATTCAAAAAATCCTCTTCTTTCGGCTTGAATGTCATTCGAATCGCCCTTAGCTATAAAGAGATGGAACCATCAAATTTCTAATAAAAAATTCAAAGATTGTTAAATTAATTTTAGACCTCGAGAAGAACTGCCGATTATGAACCAAGGCACTTATCAATAATCTAGTCTGAAATAGTAGAATCTAATTTTTACTCTCGAGTCCTCAGTCTCAAACTCAGCAATGTTTTAGAATTTACCCACAGATGAATTATTATAAATAAATCACCCTTGCTTGATAAAAATTGACATCTTGGTCTACATTGTAGCTGTTAGTACTAATGTGATCCAATTACAAGTTTAAACTGTTGCCGATATTCAAGATGTAAGTCATAAATATGGATTGGCATAGAGAAACCTCGACTTAGTCGTAAATCATTTAGACACAGAATATTAGTAAATTGTGTTTAAAGTCAAAAAGAAATTAATAAATGTATTTGGATCCAACTTTGGGGTGTTAACTGAGTAGAATAATATTTAAACTACTTTAATAAAGTTCGAAAACTGCCTATTTCTTGCATCAAGTGTCATGAATTGTCACTTCTATTGTTTTTTCTTCATTAAAATTAACTTGGAATACATCTGCATTCGGTACGTATTGCAAGCCGCCGTTTGTGCCTTCCATATATAGTTAAGACCCCCAGATTTTAACCCATGCATTTAATTTTGTATAAAATGATGATTATAAATCATGAACAAATCCAATTTATCTAAAATTGGAGTTTCTGAGTAATCGTCTTGAGATTTTGGATTTCCTACTGGTAGAATATTATGTGATGAAGAGTTGATAAAAACTAGAAAGATTGATGTGAACTAAAATCGGTTGAGCAGTGTTTTCCCTATCCCAATTCTCCCTAGTCGGAGTAGATAACTGATAAATAAGAGGATTGTCCCACCTTCGAAACGTCTTGTCGATCGCCCCCCAGTTCCAAGTAAAAATCTTTGAAATAAAGGTATTGTGACGACCAGCATTGTAAATACAATGAATATAACAAATTCTGTCTAAAACTTAATGAAAAACTTACTACATTGTAACACAGATTTATTTTGATCGAAATTGTACTACTTTGGCCATCTTTTTCCTTGTCCAATATCAAGAGATACTGCTTCTTCCCAATACCTGCCTACAAGTAAGAATATTATTAGTAGGGCTACCAAATGCATATTTTATATTTTTGTTATGAAGAAAAACTATTCAAAAGTTCGAAAATTGTTCATAGTAAAATGTGCATATTTTTACATATTTTCCATGGAAATACATATTTTTTATACGCTCTTTTTTTAAGATTTTACGATTTCTGGATAGAAAGACATACTTAAAATAGAAGTAACACATTTGATAGTCTATTGACCATTTTTTATAACACATAATCTACAATACACATCCTTTATGCGGCATAATCTGTGAAATAATGTAGGGCCTAAGATCTGCATTGCACATTGTGCATGTATGCATGCGGAACAAAATTTGTAAGACCTTAGGTGTGCAAGTGCAACAAGTCATCAGCCAATAAAACAACACCATTCACAGCGTTTATCATGAGAGGTTTTTTTTTCTTTCACAGCCGATATAAAGCCTAAATTATTACTTATTTTAAATAAATACATATTTTTATATATATATGAACATTATTTTACATATTTTGAACTGAAAATAAACATATTTCTGGTAGCCCTAATTATTAGGCTTCACTTAATTTTTGATCTTTAAAAGTATTCTAGTCATAATAAAATTTATCAATTCTAATATCAAGTTATTTTCATGCCATATTCCAATTTTCCACTCGGGAGCCTAAAAGAAATCCTCAAATCTACTCTATTGAATTGAACATGATGAGAGTGTTACATTTTGGAGCACGAATTTAAATATAAAAAAATTTATTTTCGAGTCAGAGTCTAAGGTTTAAAATATTTTTATGTACAGAAATAGTAACTATTCAAAATAAAACTATAAGTTTATGATCCACATATTTAAATAATATATTCGATGAAATTTCATAAATTTTGTTGTTTAAATTGACACTCATCATTGAATGTAATTTTAGATTACTTTTAGTTTTTATGAAAAAGTTTGCACAGGAAGGACTTACAGCCTAAATTTTTGACACAAATACTATTTATGAGTGAAAACGTATTGAGAAATGCTACAGTTGCTAACTTTTTAGGGAAGAGTATAAATATTGGGTAACCCTAGCGTAACATACCACTTCTTTGGTGTCTTCTAAACTCGATATAAACAACCTTTAGACATGCTGGTGAAGGATAACCTTATAATGAGTTTTGAAAGAATTCCTAGATAAATCCAATCCTTCAACCTTCATTTCGAGTAAAACAATCATTCCCGCCATTTTGGATTTTATAGAATTTTCTTTGTGAAAAAAGTATTTGGGAAAGAAAATTTACGATTCTATCAGGCTAATAGAAAGCTTTTCGTGGATTTTTTAGAGAACATACTACTACAGGTCAGTAAGGCTGAAGATGGCAGATTGATCATTGGGAAGGACAAATTAAACACGATATTTGAGGCTACCGTAAATTTACCTTCAGTAACGGTATGAACAACCGTCCATAGACCTCTGCATCATCTTTCATTTCGACAATACTGATAATGAGAGTGCTGTGGATATCCTTAACTGGCCTAGGGATTAGAAATAACTATGTTGAGATTCTTAAAAATTTCAAAAAATCGAATATGTACTCACAAAACAAAGGACTTATTCCACTCAATAACTGAGCTGCTCTTCATAGTTTTCGTTCTGACGATGAGATTAGGTAGACGTGCTGTGACATAGAATTCCCCATTTGGGATTGATTTAGATCGAAATATTTGAACATTCAGCCAGCCAATGTCGTTGATGGATTTAAGAGATTTGACGAGTTTCTAAATTTTCATTCATTAAAATCGTATCGTTTAAAAGATATAAATAAAGAAATTAAAATAACTTTCTGATAATTATTAATCTTTAATTTAAATATTGCGTTAGTTATATCAAGAGTTTGGTATTAACAAATTATTAAACGATTATCATTGGCTGTTATATTTTTTTGTTTTAACAAGCCAATAAAAGTCGCTCAACATTTTTTAATATCAAACTCTTCATTTGAGAAACATGAAGATATCGAGCCTTTTGGGTGAATAACTTTTATTTTTAGAATTCTTTAGCTAAACTTTGAGCTGTGTCCTGTAATCTGAAGCGTTAAGGAGCCAGAAATTATTTACTAAAGTACAAACCAGTTATTAAACATTTTTGGTTCGGCTATGATTATGGTTAATAAACCATTCTAACTGATTAATTGGTTATCTGACTACTATTACAAACTCTAATTCAAATACCATAACAACTCGTATAAAAAAGTTCAGCATACAGGTTTCTTACATAATCATTCGAAATTCTATCCAACTGCTCGTTCTCTTCCTTTTGAAATTCTTCAGAATTTAAATCGAATTCTGGGAGTCCGACTGGAAACAATGCTCGATCCGGATCATGATCCTGAAGGTTGGTCTTTATCGAGGACTTCATTAAAGCATGATCGGAGAGGCCAGTTAAGGTGAGAAGAACCAAGAGATTTGTCTTAAACTTTGTCATATTTGTCAGGGGAATTTTGAACATTCTTGTTAAATCGAATGGGAGTTTTGAAATGTCAAGTGTTGCACTATAAAATATTTGAGATTGAATTGGTACTAATTAGGGCGCCAAAAATATTCCTTCTTTTGAATAAAAAATTACATCTAGAATACGTGAATATATATTCTTTGCATTTGAAAAGTTTGAAAAATCAAAAAGCAACATACACATCAAAAGGTTCCGTTGATAAAAAATCCTCGTTCTCGCACTAAATATATATCGAAGCATACACTATATATTACAGGACTCAAGGGAGTTCAAAGTTAAGATAAATATGAGTCTTGGGTTTACCGTGTTGAGAAAATAACGTTCTCGACTCACACACCAACATTAATTGGGCTGCTATTCGATTCGTGATACAGTGTGAAATGAATCATTGGATCTGTTTCTTTGGCTATCTTCATATCGAAGAAGGCATTCCAAATTGGATTCTTTGTGCCCTGTATAGTCTTCAAAAAGAAATTATTTAATTCTATAGTTTATAGATGGATTTTATAAGACAAGAGTCTTGATTCTTTATGCAAAATATAACTCTTATCATTTTGCTAAATATGTTGCCCGAATGATTGTTGATTATTCTAGAAAGTTTATTATAAGTAGGGCTACCAGAAAAGTGCAAATATAATTCGAAAAGATGCAAAAATAATTTGAAAAAGTGCATTTATTGCTAAATATTATCAATTTGAGTTTAAAATGTGTGATGTATCAAATTTTCTTCCTTATTAAAATCAGGAACGCATCTACTCATGGTTTGGTGATTCGAAAGTGATTCAGAAATATTTATTAATAAACACTTTAAAAATTCTTCTTACTCATCTAAGTAACCTGGTTAAAATTAATTTATCTCTTATTATAATGAAAATTGGAGTGGTCATTTGAAAAAAGGTGCACCACTCCTTGATAATTACAACCTTTTTCCGTCAAAACATACGGTTTTTACACTAATTATATAGAAATTTTGAAAATTATTAAAAAGTGCAAAGGCCTCAAAAGATGCAAAAAGTGCATTTTCATCTTTTCTCATAGGCATTTTTAAGTGACGGGTATTAGTTTTCTGGGAGAAAAACTCATTTGATAAGCTATTGATCGAATAAAAAAAAGTGCATCTGGTAGCCCTATAACCTTTTACAAAAATTAAAGTTGAGAAATAAATTTCTAATTCAGAATGTGTCGAACAAAATTTCTGGCGAGTAAGATGCCCTAGTGACATGATTTTAAACTCGTCCTGCAACTTTTGAAATAACAATTTATATCCTGTGCTTTATTTCAGAATATTAGTGCAAAGGAACATCTTTCGAGTTACGTCAACAGAAGAATTTTATTCCTGATGACGAAATACAGTTTCTACAGATTTCTCACTCAATTTCACAAATGAGTAATGATTAAAACCTGAAAGAAAGATTTGTATAAATTGAATTATATCTGAAAGAATTGACATCTAATAACCTACTCCTAAGTAGCCATTTTTTGAAATTACTATATGAACTATTCAATGTAAGTACCTTGGTTGTTTTCTTGTGATTGCCAACCTGAATTTTCACAAACGGATTCGGCAGATCGTTGAGAGAACTTATATTTCCAAGTTCATTCTCTCCTTGCATATCCCAGATTCCCGATGCTCCCTTCTTATGACTTTCCAGGACAACGTTCTCTGCTCTAATGATCGTTACCAAGAGATGACCTTTATTAAAATTGAGTTGCTCATTGAATATAAACAAAAAAATTATCTTTCGATCAAAAAACCTAGCACAGATCTGATCAAATCTGTAAAACTGTGAATTGGAAGATTGAAATTTTATCTTTCTGGTTGTTGAATTTCATCAAGCATATGTTTGTATCACAATAGTGTCATAAGGTTGATCAAGTATTATAATGTTAGAATAACCAACTCTAGATGTTGTTGTGAAGATTTATGTATTTTTCCCTATACTTCCCTCAGATACTCACCTGAATTAAAGAAGAACTGTTTACAGTCGCTCTTTCCATAGAAAGATGCCAATTTCCAATTGTCAATCTTCCAATTAAGATTCTCTGATAGGCAAATTTCATTACGATTCTCACACGTGAAGTTATCATCGCATTCACTGAGAAAGTACTTGAAGCGGTTGAGTTGCGCAATATCCCCTCCAAGTAAGATTCTTGTGTCCGTATTCGACCTTGGAAGCTTGAATGGACTTTAAATGATTCTATGGAAATATTTGCTTAAAATATACGTTAAATTAATTAGTAATTACTAATTACCTGTGATTTCAGCATTGTTTCACGTTTTCTAATACTCCAATAAAAATTAAGTTTAAAATGACTAAAAAATTCATTTTCTCATTGGAAGAGAAGGAACCAAACAGGGTAGGGCGTGAGAATTTTATGTTTAAAGATGGAATTGGTGTCTTTGAGTACCCGGAACGATTTCTGAGCCCAATCTAATATAGAACTTCTGAATTTATCATTGTGTATTGTAACCCAATTCTCTTATCAGTTTTAGGATTCAAATATTTAGGTTTAAAGGACATTGAATGTCATTGGTTCTATAAACGATAAATATCAAAAATCTATATCATACTCACTGGTTGCAAGGGATCTGATGAATCTGAGAAGTCATCGGTCTTCAAGTTCTGGATTTGGTTGATTTGAAATTTCACCAATATGTTGCCATTAGATTTCTCTTCGTTGACGAGGCCAAACTCATTGAATGGACTCAATTTGAGCGTAACCTCATTCGTTCTTGAATAATTTTTTTATTTAGATTGGTCATAAGGTGTTGATATCCTCGATAAAAAATGTGTGACCAATAATAAAGCCGACACGAAAGCTATTCTGAAAAATAATTTCACCCAACCCTTGACCATAGCTTTCGACGAACGAGGACATGTACTAATACACTATATTGTATCGGACGAGAGAAATGATGTGTTATCCGGAAAGTGAAGATATTTCTGACTGTAATTAAATTCTATTTTAGAAGTGATAACGCTGAAGTTTACGGAGATCGAGTAAATAGTTACAGCGAATACAGGTGCTCTGAATAATTATATCATTCAAATGTGAAACATATACTGTGTGTAATACATACATGTATGGTTGAAATTGTTAACAAAGAAGGATACCGCTCAAGTATGACATCATGATAAATTATGCTAATTATTCAATAGAAAATTAAACAGAATTTGGGATCCAGTTGTTGAACATTTCCCCGAATTAGTCAGTTTCTAAATGTATTTTCGCAATATCCGGCTTGTTTATTCTATAAATTTGACTAATTTCATTTTTCTGATTCTGTGCACTAAAATTTCTACCCCATCAAGAGGGCAGATATTGTAACAACAGATATTTGCTAAATTGGCAAAATGAATTCTAAAACTTATAGGCAACTCATAAGCCTTAATCATTTCTCATTGATAATCAGGAAAATTTTTTCAATTTTTCACCTCATCTGGTGAGAAATATAGCCTACTTTCCCATAAAAATCTCCAGAAATTTCTTATGGTGCAGACCAACTAAGATTACTTTATTAAAACCTGAGCACAAGACCAAACAGAGTGATCTTCAGTGATGAAAAGAGATTTAATCTCGATGGCAAATCTCAATATTGGTAACATAAGGCTAATGAGGGCTCGATCATGTACTGGGCCGCGTTTTCTATTGGAAGAACCTGTAACATAGCCTAATGTTTAGGAAGAATGAATTCAGAAGGTTATCAAGACATTCTCGGAAAAAATTTACTACCTTTTATTGCTGTAAATGAAAATAGTGACTTGATTTTCCAGCAACATAATGCCATTTGACATGTTTCCCGGTCTAATTCTTTCGACGAAAACAGCATCAATATTTTGCAATGGTCACCTTGGAGTCCAGATTTGAACCCAATCGAGAATTGATGGGGCATATTAAGTGAAAGAGTTTACAAAAATAATCGCCAATTTGAAAATATTCAAGCTTTAGATGAATGTGTGGTGACTGAGTTGCAGAGGATATATAAAAAGATTATATCGACATTGATACAATCTATGGTGGATAGAGTGTTAGCAGAAATCCGAAAAAATGGCGAAAAAACCCATTTTGATAATAAATTTGATTATTTTTACAATGGTCTGTTAATTTAAACGAAATTTCCTAAGTAGGCTATATTTCTCACCAGTTGAAGTGAAAAGTTCAATTTTCTCATGATAATGAGAAATTATCAAGGAAGAATTTTTTGACTAGTTTATTTATCAAAAACTTACTGCTCAACATCAAATCCTCTCAGATCCAGAGTAGCATGGCCAAGCTTTTTTGACTTGATCGAATCAGATTCATAGACTATAAACTAAACAATTATTTAACACAGAATTACACTTCAAGCGATTCACATGTATTATTAGGGTTACCAGTTGTTAAAGTACATTTAGACAAGGAATTTTCTATGCAGGTAAAACACAAAAAAGGATCGGTAACTTGATTGAATTTTATTTTTGTCTTTCTTATATGAAGGGTTTGGATTAAAATAAATTTTAAACGGTTCTCATTGGCTGTTCTAATTTTTCTTTAATCCAAACCCTCCATATAAGAAACGCAAAGAGGAAATTTAATCAAGTTACCGAACCTTTCGGGTCTTTTACCTGTATTATGATTAAGAACAATATTTTCTGCTATATTGAAATTTAATTTAACCCGGGTACACCCCAGGTATACTCAGAATAATGAGTGAGGTAAATTCGAGAACAATATTCGCTTCAAGATATTTTTGAAATTTTCCTTAGTTAAGAAGTAGAGAAAAAGATTTCAACTTAGTTTTTGCGGAGAACAGTGCATTATTTTGGAATATTTTTAACTTCGTAGTAATCTAAGGATGACCATCTTTAAATCAAAAAGAATTTGGGGCAATTCGGATTCATAGTGTTAAAGATACATCGGCTTTAAGATTTTGGAAAATTAATATTTTGATGATTGAAATGACATTTTTGTTGTCAGTAAAACTTTGAAAACCTGTATAATTATAACTAGAGATAATTAAGAGAAGATAATTACACCAATCAAAAGCTCATTCCTTTGTCTATAAAATGTGATAAATTTTGAGTTTTATGGATGTATTTTTCTAGTAGTATTTTCAACATATTCTTAACGGGACACCAGTGTCCCAAGGGATTTACCCAGGTTGATTTCATTCGTTTTAGGATAAGATTGAATGAAATG
>JJOG01005435.1:0-14766 GCA_000715275.1 Gyrodactylus salaris
CAGCCTGTTTTCGACCAAGTACAACAAAGCCTTTAAGAGTAATAATTTTTCAAGTAGGAAGTTTTTACCTACTAACAAGTAGTATATCAGGACAGGGGATTTTTGTCAGGTTTGAGAATTTCACCACTGACCAGACATACGTTTCATCCTTATTTGGATTCTTCAGTATGCCATAGGGAGGAATCGAACTCGCGACTGGTAGATTGGAAAGCCAATGAGCCTCCATATGGCATACTGAAGAATCCAAATAAGGATGAAACGTATATGTCTGGTCAGTGATGAAATTCTCTTTGTATTCTGTATTTGCTTTATCTAAATAGTCTTATTTCCATACAAACCTTTTTTAATTACACGGCAAGAATGAGCAATATAGGTGGTGACGTATAAATTTTTATTATATTCTATGCAAACATCAACAGAATTCGTAATACGCGAATTCATTCAATTTAAAAAAAATTGCTATTTTACATCCGATTGAAGAACTGAAGATTTCGGCTGAGTATATATTTTCTTCATAGAAATATCCTCAAAAATGATGTTATTAACATCTAACTGACTGGTACCGATTATTGCCTCTTTATTCATATTCTGTCTATAAGAGCTTTAGGTTTTTCCTTGGATACTGCTTGTAGGAGCATGATTAAATCCACTATTTTTAGATAATTTCAATCGAAACAGAATAATTTTCATTGTAGTAAATATTTCTTGATTTTCTTTCTTTAGAAAAATTTGAATGAATTTTGACAGTAATCATTCAAAAACGTATTTTAATTCATTCGATGATTTCTATTAAGAGGATATCTTGAGAAGATTAGAAAATTGTAAAACATGACATTTAATAAATTTTTTTTCAATTTTACATGAAAAATGAAGGTTTTATCAACTTCTTCTCAACGTTGCACTGAGCTGTGACCAGGTTTTTTTTAATTTACCAGTAGTATAAACCTATACAAGGACGAAGCAGAATATCTGTTAACAAATTTCATTACTTAATTCAAGATTTTCTATTTACTTACAAGTAGCAAGGTAATTTGAAAATAAGTCACAAGAAATAAATCCATTCAGCATCACTTCCCTGAATTTTCAATACTCATCCAATCTACTAGAAATATAGTTTAGGGACTCACCATAGCGATGAAGATTCAAAATATGCAGCCTCGGATCTGGACACTTCAAGTGCACAGCGTCCTTATCCCAAAAGACGTCTTCAGACTTGAATTTGAGGATAATCTTCTCATGGTTATCAGCGCCGGCCTGTGGGATGCCCAAGCGATTTATTGAGTCCACCTTCCAGTCGGGCAGCTCAGGCTCAAAGGTCACCCGGGATACTTCTGATAGCCCTTTCAGGACGCCGACTGGCAAGGTGCAAATTACATGCTTGGCGTAATAGCAGGCTTGCTCCTTGGTCACTCTATCCTCCACCAGGACGCTAATGGGTTTCCCTACTGGGTTAGAGGACTGCCAATTGACTTTCTTCACAATTTTATTATAGGTAATTGACAGCTTCTCAACTATTGGTTCTATGAGTTCATTGAAGCGATTCGTCATAAGACGGTCCTCCCAGCAGACCCCAATGTCGTCAGTGGTATGGGGCAGGGAGAGGCGGGAGTACTTTTCAACATCGATTATCGACTTTGGGCAGATGTCAGTGAGGGCATTTAAGGATGAGTCATTCGATTTGCTCAGCTTTGATTTTCTCTTCAAGTTCTTCTTTTTCGGCTTTTCTCTGAAGAAATGGGATTTATGTGTTAGAGCTACGGTATAATTATACACCAAATTATGTACAAAAATTCGTGCAGTCTTTATTTGTGATATTTTCAATATTTCGAACTCTATTTCTATAGCTATTTGAATAAAACTAATCAGAAGATGAAGTATACCCACTTATTCTGAGGTATAGGGGAATCAGAAGATCTCGAGGTATCTGTGGATGAAATGATATTGAACTTGGCATCAAGCATAGCGTAATAGGAGTCACGATCCTCTTTCGTTGGATATGTCGTGGCCAGGCGATGGGCTAATGAGGAGAGATTGTCGATAATGTCTTCGCAGAATGAAGAACTGGAATTTGAATCTTCACTTGCCGCGCTACTGTCACAGCTGTTATTCGATAGGCAATTATTGATAATCATGTCATCTAAAAATAATGGTGTAAATTAAATTTTAATGAATTTTTATTTTCAAAATTATTCACAGAAATATTCATACAATCTTATCTATTTACCAATTTTAGAAATAAAAATTCAAAATAGTACCATAATTCAAAGTTTTTCATTTTAGTACGTTTAAACAAAAAAAATCAGAGAATTATTCTAATATTGAATATGCCTAGTGTTTCAACCAAGAATTCTTAATATAGAGTAGGGCACTGCTTTTTGATTTTACCTCTTTTAGATCGCGCACAATCGTAATCTAGACAAGATTTTACGAGGAACTATATATTTATTCTAGGAGTTGGAAACAGGCCAAAATAATTTGTGTGTGAAAATCGTATTCAAATTAATTTGAACTTGCGCCAAGTACTTAAAACGGGATTTTTCGGCTATCTAAGGATTTTGTGAGAGATTGGAGTAATATTTGGGATCTACATGAGAAAGATTCTCAATTAAAAGCCGTTTTTATGAAGCTGTGACTGATGCGCGATATCTAGTAAAAAATTAGCCAGAATTTCGAAATCTAAACGAAAATATTTTTCAATCTGATTTAGGAGCGGAATAATTTGGCTGAACAGAATATATCGATATCTCCATAGCACACGGAAGATAGAAATAGCCTCAGAACTAGTTCTTCGTGATATAATTGAGCAATCTAAAGCGATCTTGAGGTGGAAGTCTTCTGATGGGAAAACATCGAAATCGATTGAAAACTTATTCTTGACATTGGGCAAGAGAATTATCAGTGTTATCATAGAAAAGTAAAATAAATAATAAAGTTTATAAATTAATTTTTCTCAACTGTTCGGTTTTTTTCGTTCGTCAAAATGATGTAATTAGATCTCAAGATTAATTTTTCATAAGCGGTAAATTTTTCAGTTTGAGTGAGATTTTTCTACTGAAGAAATACAAAAATACATATGCTTAAAAGATGACGTAATTCTGTATAAACTCTTCTTTTATACGACTTATCTTACTTTTCTCAAAAATCAATTTCTTCTTCCTAAAACCATGTTTTCAAAGCATGTTCTGCTCAGAAATTTATCAAATATTTACGTAAGAATAATGTACATGAAATAGTTGATGTATTTTTATTTCTCTTTTTTTTCACTCAAGTACTTTGATAAGCTCAGAAGTAATTATCGATTCTCTCAGCGTGTACTTAACTCTGGATCATCTCTTCCAATAATTGAGCAATAAAGACGAATGTATTCTACTTGGTAGCTACGAGTAGTGTATTATCGTCATTTTGCACATGTTTTAAAAAAGTTATCAAGTTCAACTCGAATAGACTAAATTGATTTAAATATTACCAAATACAGTACTCAGTGGATAATCATCTTGGAAGATGAGTTGAAGAATATTATACAAATTACCAAATTCTCGGAGAAAAAAATAAGGAGAGCTTTAAGCTCAAAAGTTTAAAATGTCGACGAGGGAAAAAATCTTGATAGTTCTTCAATGACTACATTTGGATATTCTAATACACAGATAAAACAGCCACATCATTCGGTTTAATGGTCTCTTACAAAGGAGGTTTGGTTTAATTTTAGAAATCCTTTAATCTGATTGGTTGTTTTAATTTTATAATTTAGCCAATGAGAATCGCCCAAAAAGTATCTATACCTTACCGCCTTGTGAGTAGGAAATATTTTTCATCAAGTAATGTATTTTCTAGTTTCTGACATTCTTCTTATTCAATTTAAAAACATTCATCCAGTCCTCCATGTCGGTGGTAAGAAATTCTTCTTCTAAGGCTAGAATTTAGTCTAAGAATTCATACTGGCCTGAAATCGGGAAAAATAAATCGCTCAGCTTTGATTCAGTTTGCAGAAACGAGACATGCGATATTTTTTTGTCAGACTTATCAAGCTTCATCGGGCTGTATATTTTAATTTGATAAAAGAGTCAACCTATCACATAAATAGTACAAATGTGATCTTTTCGAATGACCTTGAGGGGTAGTGTAGGAGGGTTAATGAATAAATGCTCACCATATCTCCAAGTGACAAGCTGACGGCCATTCTTCTTCTTCTCGCAGGAGACAATCCTCTTCTGAAGACTCTCCAAGCTGACGTCGTCATGAGGGGCTGAGGAGAGGTTGTCGTATAGGACTCTGGAAAGGCGATTCATTGGATTAACATAACTCAGATAGCGGACAGTTATAGAATCGAAAATCTTTGAATCAATCTCTGAGAGAAATTCAGACTCCCTGAGGCCGATGGAGTATTCTGTCCTGAGCATTTTTTCCTTGGCAGCTTCAAATATTTTCTAAAATTAGAAGTTATTGATTACAAATTGAATTGAGTTAATCTTTGTGAGAGAAACCTTGAAAGTGAAAATTATTCTGAAAAATATGCACATTAATCTTAGAAATATGCAAAAATATACTTTTTACCGTGTAAAACACGTTTTTTTTTTCACAAAATATACAAATCGGGACTAATTTCTGTCTAAAATATGCATTTGGTAGCCCTACTTACTACTCTCTTGACCCACACTAATGTCCCTGGAAGTCATAACTTTGCTTCTACACATTAGAACATTAATTATACAGTTAGATAGATAGCTCCAACTCTCTTCGGGATCACATGAGGGGTTATAATGGGGAAGGAGGGTTTGAAACTCTTAACCAAGTAAGATCGTTTCAAGGGGGATCAAGCCCACGCCATATTTATAGGACTTGGGGATCTATTCTAGATTTTTTTCAAGAATCTAACAAAATAAAGGGATGGTGAAGTGGATTGTTCCCCAAGTCCAATAAATATGATATCTCATATGACCTTATTTTTCCATTATCAAAAAATGTTACAAAGAATGGACATGTGAAAATGGATGTAATGTTTTTTCAAAAAAGCATGTAGAATTTCAGATTTCCAAGTACATTCAAAACTTTGCACCCCCTTCACACCCAAGCCATTTGGCACTATTGAGCGTCTTGAGAAATTAGAAACCCACAGAATTTTTTTACTAATTCGAGTTTCTACACTCAAAAGCTAGAAAAGATGAGCAGAAACGAATTGAGTCAGACACTCTAGTATACATTGTGTATTTGGATGGGGATTATCGCCTCCCGATATGGATACACAGTGTGTATTACACGCCGTAATTATTTCCAACCACACTGTATGATGATAACACGTGGGAGAACGTGTCAAGAGATGGAAATAAACAATTTAAAAATTTCCAATTGTCAAAAGAAAAATATCTATTCATGTTTGAGATAAATGAATAATTATTCATTCATATAATTATACAGTCGGAAGAAGATCCTATATTTATCCAAAAATGGGACTGGTAATTTCAAGCTTTCTTCAAATCTTACTTGCCCCTTTGTAGGCTGATCAAATATCAATCTGTATTCAACCTAGAGTTGAGACTAAAAATACAGTCTGTATGAGGTTTTTGATCGAAAGATAAATCTGTTAACACTCGGTGTCAAGCCATTATTTATTTTTACGCTCAATAGGTTTTCTTCTAAGCTAGATGAACCCTTCAACACCTAGAGAGTCTCTAGTAGAGACTAACCGTTTTTAAATATGAAAAACAGATTATGAAATGTGTTATAAATTGGACAACCCAAAATACTTTTCTTCTGTGGATTCATCGTGTTTTAAAAAGCTTAAGAATCTTGTAACCAGGATGTCAAAGTTTGTAATCTACTATTTGTACGTACTAACAGATAATAATAAATAACAGTGAAAGATGCCCGCAAGAATTTGGGACTGAGAGCCAGAAGATTGATAAAAAAAATACTTTTTTGAAAATTAAAAATAAATTATTCCACTTCAGTGTGATAATTGCTGTATTACAAAAAAAATGAATCAACTTAAAATTCCTCATACCTTGAGAAGAGTCTTAAAGAAAGTACTCGAAAATTCTGCACCTGCGTCAAAGAGGGGTAGGGTTTTTTCCCATGGTTAAGGACTGAGTTGTAAGAGACGTGAGAAATAATTGTCACGAGAAAGAAAAGGGGGACATGACATGGAGTGTAGAGGGGAATGTGACCCCCTTTGTGTATTTCTTCTCCAAAGCATGAAATTTCTTGGTTGGATAATAGAAGGGGTCTCTTTAAGAAAATCGACTGCTGTTAAAGAAAATAACCTTTGCCCTAAATGGTCAAGAGGGGTCTCCTATAAATGGTACTTTTAGCATTTAACACTGTCATCAGCGTGTTGGATACTAAATTATTTTTTTGCTTCAATGCACAAAGACATAAATAAATACTCACTTCAAATGTCAATTCTGGTCTTATTGTGGAGGGGCTCAGTTTCCTTTGGAATTTTTCAACCCGGTGATAATGCATAGCGAATGAGAAGACACGGTCGAAGAAGAAGACAGCTTCACCAATCTTTTCTCTACTCAAAAGGTTACCATCAAAGTCACGCCATGAGCTTAGCTCTACGCATTCCCACCCGCGGTACTTTTTCATCAAATCCCCAGCTGCAACTGAACTTGGAAGCTATAAAAGGGAAATATTAATTTGAATGGTTACACAATTTTAGTAACAAATATTTTGGTTTCTAGGGTTTAACTTATTTTTTTTTAAGCGGAAAAAATGACATTATAGAAAATAAAATTCTTAACCATTTCTAAGAAATGAGCTTTGGTGATTTTGAGTGAATGAATATTGTGTGTATCTTTAAGCAAACTCCATTGAATTTCAACTAACCTGTAGAGATTTAGCAATGTGATAAAGCGGTTGATCTGATTGTAAGCGATTGCAACCTATGAGATAATTGGCGCCAAGATCGACGTAAACGTCCTCCTGGTCTTCTATTTTCTGATTGAATGTTGACAAATCGTCAAAATTTGTATTTTCATTGCTAACAGCTGGAAAAGAATGAGTATGACGAAAATTACTTTTATTCTTCAAGACAACCGAGTGAATTCGTCCTCCCGGCCGCGATCTGGCTTCGAGGACATGCACTTTGAGGTTTTGTTTAGAGAGAATTTTTGCAGCACATATACCTGATATGCCAGCTCCGAGAATGATGACGTCAAAATCCATTTATGCAACCAGAAGTCGTCGAAGGATAAAATTTTCGTAAAAATCACTTCGAAAGTATGCTAATTTATTTTAACAGTAGAACAAGAAAAATTACAAGTTTATTCTTATACTTTTTAATGATGTAGTTTGAGGTATTACGAATTTGAATATTATTAAAGCTATTTCAGGATTGACTAAGGGTTTGTATAAAATTACAAGATTTGGTTTATCATTATTTAAAGATTTATTAATTCACAAGAATAGAAATAAAAACCTAAATATGCCCAATTTAAAGAGCTTTCATCGATACATAGATTCTGAGAGCTTCAGGTAGTGGTAGTTTAACAATTTTTGATTTCATGGTATCTATATGTCCTAGAGTCAATTGGATTTCAACACGACAAATTCGCTTCAAAGATTTCACACTCGATTCCTCCAAGTGCAGCCAAGTCCTAAGTTCATCGTCGCCTTCAATGCACTCTTCTGGAATGATTCCGTGTGTTATTAACCACCGCGTGAATGCTGCTAGATTCACTGGATCACAACCGTAGCTTAGCAATAGTTTTATCTAACAATTAATGCAAAATTTAAACATTTTAATGTGAAAATTTAAAGGAAAATCAAATCTCTTACCATTGGAATGTCGAGCTTTGGAAATTTCACAGCCATATGCAAAGGTCCTAGTCCCTCGTTGTCGGGCTTGTTGATTATCGCTCCGGCCCTGAGTAGCTTATTGGCCAATGACAAGTTCCCATGGAGAACACTAATGTACAGAGCGGTCTTTCCATTCTTGTCCGTAGTGTTCACATTTGCTCCGGCCGTCAGTAGTAAATCCACAATGTCATTCCTCCCGTGATACGTGGCAACGTACAGGGGAGTCTTTGAATGTGAATCAGCCTGATCAACTTTAGCTCCATTCCTAAGAAGTGTATTAACGATTTCTAAATGGCCAAAATACGCCGATATGTAAAGGGGTGACTTCTTCTCATGGTTTGCGATATGCAAATCTCCTCCTATTGTCAACAGGTAACTAACAACCTCTTTGTGACCGCGGGCTGTCGCTAGATAAATCGGCGTACGGCCGTATTTGTCCTGCATATTCAATAACTCATTCGACTTCTTCCTTATACTCGTAGCTATCTGTGGATACCTAGTGTTGGTGTATTCAAAGAACACCCTAACCGTATTCAAAGCCCCTACATAGGAGGCATAGTGGAGTGCGCTCATGTGCATTTTATCCTTGAGCATCATGTCGGCTCCTGAATTCAACAGGGCTGTGAAAATATTTATTCCACTACTCCCCGCCTCAGCGGCAATTATCAAAGAGGTCATCCCAATCTTGTCTTGCTTATCAATGTCAATATAACGATAATTCTTATTCCTAATGACTGGCTTTTGATTTTGGCGCTTTGTCGAAGAATTACTCATCATACTGACATCCATGAGACTGGAACCGTAGAGGGAACTCTTTCTGTTTTTGCAAATCTTTTGCATTATTAAATCGTGATTATTGCTAGAGTTTTGTCTCTTCAACAAATTCCCATTAAGGGAGGAGCAAATGGAATTATTCTGTTTCCCTTGGTAACAACACGAGCAAACTCTATTGTTAGAGCAATTCACTCTCAGACCACTGTAGTAGTGGGGAACGCAGGATTTCTGATGACTATCTGCATGATTCCTAATGGGGAAGAGTTTGTTTGAAACGAACTCTGATGACTTTTGGAAAGTGTTTGAATTGTGCCAGTTTAATAGTCGCATGTTGAGACTACCTAAAAATGTGGAAATATGCTTATCTTCAACGTTTTCATTCTGCAACTGATTGATGAGGTATAAAGAGTTTTCATTCGTAGTAGACAACTGGTTATTTACACTCAACACTTGAATTGAAGTGGTTGAATTGGCGCGAACACTTGCTAGGCCACGATTCATGAGACCAGAAAGCTTTAAGCGATTCTTAACAATAGAGCTGCTCGTTGACTTGGAAGAAGAGGTTCTCTTGTGATTTTCGAGTCTCTTTGCTTTGAACGAAGATTTCTCATATTCCTTAGTGTTTTGACGAGACATGGTTTGGTTGAAGGCTATAGAATTAAAAAGTAAAATCTTACCTGTATCAAGTTCATAATTCTCAGAGACAGCCATTTCATTAGTATGGAGATTCTCTTCAAGGATTTGTTCTTCAATGGCGAATTTGGAAAACTTTAACAGCTCTAACACTTCGGCTTCTTTTCTATCCTTGGTCGCAGTTAGGATTGGCGTGTCTCCGCACAAACTCAAAATGTTCAAATCGGTCAATTCAAACTAAAAAGAGAGAATTAAATGGTAATTTACGTTGCACAATATTGAAATTATCTCAGCACAGGCTAAATGTAGTGCAGAGAGTCCATCATCATTGAGTATGTTGGCATCAATTTGATAATCTAACAAGACTTTAGCACATTCTTGGTATTTTTTTGATCTTTGTGAGGCAATAAGATGTAGACAAGTCTCCCTCTTCTCCGTCTGTGTCAAGAGATAACACCCGGACTTGATAAGAAGCTCGATTATGTCGGGTTGACCGTAAATCGAAGCTTGATGGAGAGGATACCTTGGTGAATCGACGATATTAATATCGGCACCGGCTTTAATGAGGATTTTGACCATTTGAATTCTGCCTAGTTCAATGGCTAAATTCAAAGGACAGACTCCATCTATGACCATGCTGGGATTCACATCATTCGGATACGTTAACAAGTATTGCATAGTTTCAATGTTATTACTTCTTATTGCACCTCTGACGAGCCATGGTATTTGTGCTTTTGTTATTCTCGGCTTATGCCGTTGCTTCGAAAATTTTAAGCCCATATTTCCGTCATTCTCTGATGGTCAACTTCTCAGTTAGAGGATTCAACATTTCAAAATTTGAAATTTCACAATTAAGAGTACATTAATTAATTGCTTAAAACATGAAATTTTGAAGCAGTATTTGTTGAAATCCGCGGTGCTGTTTAAAGTTCAATTTGAAATGCTAGAAAATCATAATGAAATCAATTCCACCTTCAAGTCCTTTCTATCTTCTCACTATCAAAAGGAACTTGAAAATATCAATCAAAACCCAGACTGTTCTTATATAACAGTACATTTCCCGATTTTAACAGATTTTTCAGACATTTTTATCCTAAATCTCCTCCAATACCCAGAAATGACCATAAACTCCTTAGAAGATTCTCTAGAATCTCATATCAAAGACCGAGGGATTTCAATAAAACAGAAACTTCGAATAAGACTCTCATCTCTCCCCAACATTCCGGACATTTTCAGGGTCCACGTCCCCTCAACTAGCGACTTGAACAAGCTAATCGCATTTCGTTGCTTTGTCCGCAAAGTCACCAGCGTCTACGTCGTCCAGAGATCGAAAAAGTTTAAATGCTCCATCTGCAAGAATGTCTTTCAGGAAAACTCCAACTTTCAGCTCTACAATCAAATTTCCAATCCAAACAGATGTCCTAATAACTGCGCCAATGCCAAATTCAAAGATGTCGACGACGCCTTCCTCAACTTGAAGAACATCCAAGAGGCCATTGTCTCTGAGCAGATCCACTGCCTAACTGTTGGTGTCATTCCAAAGTTTATAAATGTCTGTCTTGAAGATGACTTGGTCAACTCAATTAAGCCAGGTGATGAGATAATTATCAACGGCATTGTCAAGCAACGCTGGAAAATACCTAGACCGGGGCAAAAGTTGCTGATTGACTTATGCCTACACGCTAATCACATTGAGAATATCACCTGCATCAAGGTTTCCGAGTCCACCGAACACGATCTCGGCCATGAGACAATAAGTTACTTTCAGAATTTCTGGGACTCCGAAGATTCCATCACCAATAGGAATAAGATTATCGACTACATCTTTCCAAATGTCTTTGGAATGTACTTTGTCAAACTGGCCTTGGCACTCCAACTGGCCGGATCACCGAGTTCGCATGAGAGTGAGCTTTTTGACAAGTTTATTTTAGATTTTTAAGAGAATAACCCTTCTTATGCTAGATCTATCCAAATTTTTAGGCTCCACTTAACCCTTCAACACCCAGGGAATCTTTAACTAACTTTGAGTTCTTTTCTAAAATTTCCTACATCAGGTTGAATTAATATTTTTCTCACTTTTCAGTCCTCAAATGGTTGTTTTTTTTACATTATAAAAAAGGTATTCATTGAATAAAAAAGATATCTAGAGAACAGTAAACATTTTACAAATACGTTCATGATATCACTTCAGGACGGCTATCAGAATATGTGCATTTTTCACTAGAAAATACAAATATTTTGTTAAAAATATTTAAATATGCATAGCAAAAAACAGTCTCTTAAGAAGTCTTTCTGTGCTGTCTACCATCCTGTTTTATTTTGTGATAACAGTGGGCAATATGATTATACAGAATTTTTTTTGAACTGGGCTCATATGATAATGTTCCACTGCAGTTTTTATTTTGTCAATTTCATCTTCTCCAGAGAATTATTACAAAGTACAATCACATAAGCTCTTTCTTAATTTCACTACGATTTTTGACCAAAACTTATTTTTGTGTATAATCTCATTACAGTTGGTAAGCAGTGTGTTAGCAACGCCACTGTCAGAGCACAACACAGTGGAATTGTGAAAAATGTAAGGTCCAATGTTATCTAAAAGTCAATCGAAATTGCTTTTAAAACTTTCATAAAACATAAATCTACTTATAAGTTATAGTGGAACCGGTGATCGTGATATTTTTTTCTTAGAATTGAGTTTCATAGCCGAGTCTAACTCTCTTCGGG
This sequence comes from Gyrodactylus salaris, assembly GCA_000715275.1. Classification (NCBI taxonomy): domain Eukaryota; kingdom Metazoa; phylum Platyhelminthes; class Monogenea; order Gyrodactylidea; family Gyrodactylidae; genus Gyrodactylus; species Gyrodactylus salaris. Next base: position 11,932 of record JJOG01005435.1, read on the forward strand.
TTCACATGCGGGGTTATAATGGGGAAGAAGGTTTGAAACTATTTTCCAAGTAAATTTGCTTCAAGGAGAGAGGAGACCGGAATCGGACCCACGCTCACAAGAAGCATTGAACAACTTTCAAATTTGTTAGAAGTAAAAGTTTCTTATATTGGCGTGTTTTCTGCATCTCTAGCAGCTATTTTATTTGTGGAAACTGAACTGGCCGTTGAAATACTTTTTATAGGAAAAATGATTTTCATTTGGCTGAACAAACTTTCATTTCGCCAGTGCGGGATAATGGGGATTGTCGACAAAACGTTTCGAAGATCGGTGGATCAGGATAAGAGTTTTGAGGTTTGATGGAGAAGAGAGGATATTGACTTGAGTTGATGAACCAATCAGGTGATTGCCGAGTGTATGTATATATGAGACTGAGCAGAGGTGATTTTATGTGAGGTTTCTATGCGGTGACGGAGAAGGGACAGAACCCCCACCATTTTATGCTATTTTCAAAAGCCGTTTTGTAGACACTCCCCATTACATCCCGCACTGGCGAAAAGTTTCTTATTTTCTAAGGTTATCAAATTTTATTTTAAATTTTCTTAAAAATATAACTTCTGGGCTTAACACGAATAGTAAAATAAAAAAAGCCCTCTGTCTTAAATATTGAACATATCTTAACACCTTTAGAAACTAAATACTGCAGCTTTTTTGTCTCAAATCGTACAACATGATTTACAAAAGTAACCAGCTTTAATAAAAGAAATTCATCTCAAGAATTTATAACAGAAAATTAAGCTATTCAAAACTGCAAGGACCCAAACTTTTAAATCCTAAATCTGAGATCACTAGTTGAGAGAGTTTACCTATTATGTATGACAGAAGATCAAAGAAAGAAAAGATTGAAATGGGAAAATCGATTTAATAGAAATTGGATGTAATCATTTTTTGAGACCTAATATGTTGCAAAAATCATTTCTATTTCTGTCTTTGCAAACTGTCGAGGAAATATCTAACCTTTTATAAAGTTTACGAAGAAGTTGACGCTAATGAACGCCCGTACGTCCGCGGCAGTCCGCACATATTTCTCCTCGGCGATCCTGGAATTGCAAAGTCGATCCTTCTCAGATCGGTAGTCGGAGCGTCAGGTCGAGCGACAATGACCACCGCGACAGGCTGCTCAGCGGCCGGCCTTACAGCATCCGCCGTGAAAGATGCCACCGGGTGGTCACTGGAGGCGGGCGCTTTAGTTCTAGCAGATCTGGGCATCTGCGCCATCGATGAGTTCACGGCGCTGTCAGTTAATGAGGCCAACATCATTCATGAAGCAATGGAACAGCAGACCATCAGTATTGCAAAGAGCGGCCTCCTTGTACAACTAAACTGCAGGTTTGTGGCGTCAATTTCCAACTCAAAATTAGCATTATTTCTGATTTATCTAGAAATGCCTAGAATCAAATGAATTAACATGTCACGGGATTTTGACCTTAACCTATTATTAGGTCACACCGATAAAATGTAATATCTTTTTGGAGCTAATTAGTCTTTAAAATCGAATTGGAGTTGATCTAAGCCATAAGGCCATAAATGTTTAGAGTATTTTTTAAATTTTAGTTCAACCTGATTGGTCGAAAAATTTCGTAGCCAATAAATATTCAGCAGTCATTATTGTATCTCAATCAATTTTCTGGCTTAAATAGCAAGTTGTACAGATAGATATTAGAGCAATTTGTCTGAATAATACAGCTCACAGTCTAGGCTTCGCATCTGTTGAATAAATGTGAAGGATTTTTTCATTATCTAATAAATACAGATCTCTATTCTTCTGCTCAAGTGCCAATTCACATTTTTCAATTGAACGAAATTTTTCAAATATGTCTAAAACATTCATCGAGAGAAAATGCACAAAAATATTATTTTCTAGATATTATCGTATTTTTATGACACGATTCGGAAAATTGTATACACACACACACAAAAAGCATTTTTTGATATGTTTTTCCTTCTATCAAGCCAATAATAAATAACTAGTGTATTCAAAAATGCTATAAATATCTTGGTTCAGGAGTTAGAAAAGCATATTTATCGCCTAAAAGCATTTAGCATATTATTGAGATAAATGAAGCATTTCAGAGGTTTCAAGGTACAGATATTTTGTGCTATGTTCTTTTTTTCAAATGACTCGTCAACAGAATTAATTTGGATTTTTTATTCAAACTTTGAGCATATTTCTGGTAAAAAAGAATATTATTATCTAAAATAAAAGTATTCACATTTTACTACGCGAATTCCAACTGTAATTGATAGTGATAATCATTCTAAAAACTGAACACTAGATGCAGCGTCCTCGCTGCAGCAAATCCAAAGCCCGAAGGTAGCAAGGGAGGCAAAGAGAATATTTTCGATGTGAAAGCGCCCCTTTTATCTCGATTCGATTTAATCTTTCGCCTCTGTGATCCAATCAACCAGAGGAGTTGGGATGAGCAAGTCAGCGATTTTGTCATCAACTCCGTTATGAATCGGGACAACTCGAAGGATATTTCGAAAAATGTAATTTTCAACACCAAAACCTAGTTTCTCTTGGTATAGAAAGGTACTCAGCTTCATAAGACTCATTTAGTTGGGACTACCAAATGCCTATTTTCGAAAAGATCAGTACACCCATATTAAAAATTGAATTCCCAGTGACTGAAAAGGCTTAGAAAACCTTTTTTGCATAATTTTGCCTCTTATCTTCTATTTTGAGGATTATGACTAGGGCTACCAGAAAAAGGCGTTTTTTATTCAAATTATTTCATTCTGATTAAGAAATATAAACATTTTCCCAGTTCTCTGGTGGGAAGGGCTTGTCATCTC
>JJOG01005436.1:0-22521 GCA_000715275.1 Gyrodactylus salaris
TGATGCATGTGATAGTCTCCTCAAAAGGCATCAAGAGTGTCTGTTTCTTAACCGTATCATTACTTGTGATGAAAAGTGGATACTTTATGAGAATAATGCTTGAAAAAAATCCTGGCAATTCCAATCAGAAGATCCATTAGCGACCCCAAAAACTCCCAGATTTCAGAAAAAGGTTATGCTTTGTGTTTGGTGGAATTTGAAAGGGTGGATCCACTACGAGCTGATGAATAATGGTGAAACAATCAACTCTGATGTCTATTGTGACCAGCTTGATCGAGTTAAAAATTCAACAGCTAAGGCCAGAAATCGCCAACAGAAAGAAGGTTTTGTTCCACCAAGATAATGCAAGACCACATGTGTCCTTACAGACGAGAAGAAAATTTGTGACTTGAATTGGGAAACTCTCGTTATTCTCCAGACTTGGCTCCGTCGGATTTTAATCTTTTTCAAGATATGCACAATCATCTGGTAGAAAAAAAATTCAAAAATAGAGAAGAGGTCAAAAACTGGGCTTCGTCATATTTCAGCTCGAAGAGCCCAACCTTTTGGAAAAAAGGGATTGAAAAACTCCCGGACAGATGGAAGAGTGCTATTGCATCTAATGGAAACTATTTTTTTGTTAAATAAACAGCTTGGCTACAAAAAAAACGCAATCTAATACGACATTTCTTTTTGAACGACCTATATAAAATTAATTTTTTTTATTGAGAACAAGTCAATACTAACATTACTCGATTTCGATATGTTTATATTTCATTTAAAAATTGATTATTGCAAGAAACACTAGAGTGCAGTTCACTATAGTACACCATAACTCTCATTTGTGAGGTGTTTTGTAATTTCCATGAAGATGTTCGTCTCTTGATTTATATTGAGTGTAAGAGCTCATAGTTTTCATTCTAAAAAAAACTTTGTTTAAAAAGATTCAGTGCACATTTGAATTGCGCGGGTTAGCTTTTACCTTGGATTGGTTATTCCTACACGAAGGAGCATGATCGTATCCACGGTGGATAATCCACCAGTCTTTGATTTGAATAATCTAATATTGATTGTCTATCTAAATATAAATTTCTAATCTCCACAAGATATTCTATCAATCAAAACATTCAATGAATTCATATACGTTTTGAATTGTAGTATAATTACTGTCAAAAATTCATACATAGTTTTCCAAAAACCTATTAAAGTTGATCAAGAAATATTAACTACATTGAGAGATTATTCTGTTTAGATTGAAATTATCTTAAAAATAGGATTTAATCATGGTCTTACACGCAGCAGCCAGAGAAAAACCCGATCAATTAAAATGTGCACTGAACCTCATTTTTAACAAAGCTTTCTTTGCAGTGAAAAACTAGAAACTCTTATACACAGAATATGAATCAAGATACGATGATCTACATGCTGATTCCAAAAAATCTCACAAATGTCATTTTTTGAATAATTAATAATTACTAATTATAGTGTAACCCTGCAACGACGCCAATGCAGCTTCGTAAACAAAAAAAATATTTTAAATTCTTATTGAAGAGACAACTCTAGTTACTTAATAATCATGGAAGTAGAAAGAAATATTAAAATGAAGAGAAAATAGAGAATGATATGATGCGCTATACAGCTTCATTGCTGCAAATGAATCTTCTAAAGAGATAATTGGACACTTTGTCGATGTGTGAAGGCTGATCAGAACTTTTTTGCAATCTGAAAACTGTCATGTCAGTTAACTTATTAACATATTCCAAGATATAGTTTATGTAATTGACAGAATTGCAATATTCGAAATTGATATTTACTTTACAACACTCTGAAAAAAATGGCACTATCCAAATGTTGTCTATCATTTTGGTATGAGCTTCTTGCCTGTCTTTTGAAGCAGCTCTTCTCCTATAAGTCGAGGTAGCCATAGTTTCCAGTTATATTGCTTGGAATGTACTCTTTCGGAAATCGTTTTGTGCATTTCCCCTCCTTCATGCACGGTGGAGAAGGATTCAATCCTCCGCAGGGAAAATGAAAATTGTTCTTAATAACAATGTCGTGGAGTTTCTAATTGATCGGGTATCTCTTCACAGATGATGTTATCTATTTAGTTGCTTATTCATCAACCGGACGAAGATCTTCTTATGAGGGAGTTCACGCTTCTGCCATTATATGGACCAAAAACTGACTTATTGGCGATAAAATTAATGAAAGCTTTGACATTCTTAGGGAAAACGAAAGCGGTCATGTCTATCTTCCAACGACTATCCCGGAGATAAACTTTCAAGAATCTCTTTTCATTTGGAATTGCAAGTGAACGTCTAGAGTTTCCAATCGCTAAAGGATTCCGGTCGGTCACCAATGTGTCCCGTAGATAGGCATATTCCTCGGATCTCAGCTCAACTTGATTTAATCGAGCGATCTGACTCAATCCCCGCATAAATGTCCAACATAAATTGATTTTCTAGATTTTATCCCAGAAAAATAAGTGGGGTTTAAAGAGAATCATATGCCCTTTTCTTGAAAACAATATCTCTTGGGTGAAACTAGATATAAAATTGCGACATAGTCAAAGGTTGGTGCATTGAATCGTCTGGAATGCTCCCCGCCGGCGCTCTATCCGCATGCAGGACGACTTTATGGGAAACCGTGGGCATTACTTAGATAGCCTGATAAACTCGTATCTTTATGAAAAGAAACTGGATAGAGTTGATTATGCGCTGCTTCAAATCAAAATATATTCTGCATCTAATCCTCGAATTCCCTTGAGAGTCTCCAACGAAATCGGTTTGGAGAAATTTGTGGGATTCAGAGAGAGCGACAGGAAGAGCTGCAGGGGAGGAAACTATTGGCGAATCAGAAGGGCGGAAAAAGGATGACCGTGGGATCTTCGACCGGAAGGGCCAAAGACAGGACGATCGAGAGCGATAGAAACGGAAGGTTATGGTTTTTGATGTCTTGAACTGGATTGTTCAGAACTCTGGGACCAAAACTTTTGACATGATGAAAAAACTTGAGCCGTATAATAGAATAGAATGAGGACTCTTAGATATGAAAATGTATAGTCTTCACGAGCTTCACCAGCACTCAAATTATTTCTGCAATTTTATCAGCCATTACTGGGAAGGAAATCGTTTCAACTCACCTTTCTCTAAAATGTCTACTTAGAATATTATTTTAATAATTTATTGTTTCATGTGTTTTAATTGACTTTACACAATGTTACAGTCCTATTTTAGTAATCAGTTAGTCACAACCCCTTTGTTTTGTTTACAAAATTATTTTTTTCTCACTTTAAATTATTTAAATTCTTGATGGTCTAGCATACGTTTACTGGATAATGCCAGTCCTCGAATCCTTCATTTTGTTTAAATTTGCATTCATCGATTAAATTGCATTATTTCCATTATTCTGGTTTTTATAATACATCATGTTTTTCTTCATTCAATGTTTTGGCAATTTTCTTGATGAGGATATTTCTAAAACTCTTTCACTGTCAAACTATATCATTGGTCATGTGGCATTTTCATTTATGCGTTCTCACAACATCAAAGAATATTCTAAAATTGGATTTGAGGTCAGTCAATTATTAGAATACGGTTAAACTTCAATTACATGGTTTTCTTCTTAACTCAAAAAGAAAGCTAAATTTATTCAGGAGCCTCCAAAAAGTGATTACTCCTGATGCTAAATTTTATAGATAGAATCATTTCATTATATTGAAATTGAAGAGATCTGGGATCGTTAGAGCTTTTGATTTTTGCAACCACATAACGGATGGTTTGATTAAAATCTTACGAGCAGATTCTGAGTTTACCCTTGATTTTTTACTTAGATAATTGTTTTAATATAGATGATACAATTAGAATGAATTAGTAATAAATATACAATTTTATTCTAGAATATCAAAATACACATTTTTTCGCTTCAATTTGAAGCCTTCAAACAAAGTCAAATTTACATAAAAATCTAACATGGAAGTTGATATTTCTAATGTAATAACTTTAAGTCTTTTTTCTTTGCGTCTGCAAAACCTCCCAAATCAATGGACATCCCAGAATAAGAGATGATTGACACTGTCTAGATCCCCAAGGTGTGTATTAATACAGGGATCTTGTTTGGGCGCAAAATCTTCGATTCCATCGCCCCCGCTTATTACACGCATCAGCGTCGCCATAGTTGTACACGGATTTATCGAGACACGTCTGCTACTGACGTTGCTGGAAGATACACTGAAAGACGTCCTCTCTTCGACATCGCCACTCTTTGATAGGATTCCTTGGCTCTTTAATCCCTGCTTGAGACTCTGTAGGCCAGCTGCATGATCTAAGGCGCTTTCAAGAGTGATAAGAAATCTCACGTTTCCTGTATGACCCTTTTCCAAGGCTTTATAGAAAAAAAATATTAATACTTTTTTCTAATACATGTTGAAATTCTTGGTAACCTTTAAGAATTAGGAAAAATGGTATTTTTGGCTGGAATGTAAGCTGTAAACATCTCTGTGAAAGTATTAAACTTTGCCCAGATAAAATAAATAATCCTCATTTTTCGTCTAGCTCTTTATCGTTCTTCAACTTGTGATCAGTAGACTAGATAAGCTTCTTCAATAAACTATTGATCAAAGAAAATAACACTTGAAATTAAGTGCTACGAAGGATGATTAAAGATATTTTTTACAGTATAATTTTTCCAATGACTCTTGAGAGGGTAAAAGAAAGTAAACTTTTATAGATTTTTAAAGAATTTCTGAAAAAGATTAATCTCTAAATAGAAAATGGGCATCATGAATATGGATAAGATCTTAATGAGCCCTTATATTTTTCAATCTCATGGGTTGAAGATAAACGTCAACTTACTCGTAATTTTGGGCAGGGGTGTATTGTTCTTGTCAGAGTTTGAATTAATCTTTGGTATGACAATGACAATTATAATTCCAGCACTTGTACCAACCCACAAGAGGTCCTTGCATACGGTCATACAGGTCAGTCTCATACAGGCTTCTTTGTGCTTTTGAATGATATCATCATAGTCTGTATGAGGAGAGTGCTTTATTCTCTTGAATTCAAAAGTCATGAAATTTTGTGACTCACTAGATAACTTTTGCGTTATTGTGGCTCTGAGATCAAGTTCTAGAATAAAGTTTGCTGAAATGGCATGATAGAGGTATAACTTTGTGGTATTAATTGTCGATATCCAGACACACTGATGGCCGTAGACCATATTTGAAATTGTATGAAAGTCTCCCTGGCTGTTAGGCAGTTGGAAGGACCGCTATAAGAATAAACAAAACTGACTATCGGTTGTTATTCAAGATCTCAAGATAAATCTAAATTTTTAGCATTCATAGAGGCAAAGTAATGTACTATCATTCCCTTGGGCTCATCAATGTTTGACTACAGTCTCTCAGGGACAATTTTGCAAAAATATCTAGAGCGGAGAAATATTAGAAAAGTGCAAAAACAGGGCTTGACTTGGGTAAAAAGAATTGTTTTTTGTGCGTGAACAATAACTCATCATCGTTGAGAGATGAGAAATCAATATCTAATTCAACTTTCAACATTGCTATTCCTTTCCGAGTAGGAATTCTTATTAATGTATTCTCAATATTCATCGGGTTTTGTGCTTTCACACTTTACTTTCAATTTGGCACCCATTTTGAGCGTGGAATTTAAATTACTTCTACTAATTCTACTTATAAGTAGAAATTTCAACAAAAGCATATAATGGGAATTTTTAAACCTTACAATCCCAATTTAATTTTTAGAGCAGCGAAGGATATCAAATTTCAAGTTTGAGTTTGTAGTTAAACAATATTTAATGTAAAACCACTTTCAAGTAGATAGTTTGGGGAACTGCTTTAGAAGGGTCGCGAAGAATTTCAGTTTCTAAAATTATCTTTAAAAAATACTCAGTTTAAGAATTAAGAAGAATCACCTTAACGAAATTTGCATTCTCGCATCCTATTGTAGAGTTAATTCAAGGTCTACAATTCACGCTCAAAATGGGTGCCAAATATCTGTCCCTGAGAGACTGTAGGTTAGCAAAAATATTTAGATGGCTTAAAAAGTTTTTGTTATTAATTTAAAGGCGAGGTATTCTTCATCCCTATTGAAGACATTGTCTTTAAACTGGAAATAAATTATTGGCTGAACCAATACATTGTTTGTAAATCGATAATCTCCAAAATCTTAATGTCATTTGGCTAAATGATTGAATAAGTCTTACTTCTGACATTTCATTAGCAAATTAAGTGTTTCAAGGAGCCTTTAACAAATCACGACAGGAGAAATCTTTTGTATTTTAATCTACCCTCTTGCTTAATGAAAACCGTTCGAGATTTATGGAGGAGGGGATTTCAGAAATCACGAAAAAGTAATAATTCATGCCTCCCTTTTTTCTAACACACACTCTCTCGTCAGAAACGTCTTGGATCGAGAGAACGTTATTTGTTATTAAACATAAAGGGCACGTGATACGTTCTTATGTAACCACATGTGTTCCATACCTCAACCAGTTGTGTATTGGGATTGACAATAAAAATGTCTCGCTTCGACACACACCAAATACTCCCAATAACTGATAGCATTTTCTTAACAACAGCGTGTCCAACGTAGGTATGACTCGGATTCAACTGCTGCACACTAACTCCGGTTATTTCGTCCTTCTCAATGTTGATTCTAAACTTTTGTTCCTCCTCAAAGTTCCAGCAATTATCTAAAGGATAAAGAGGTTCAATAGATTTTCATATTAATCATCTTCAGGTCATGCTGTTATCTCTTCTTAAAAATCTAAACCAATTTTGATAAAACAATGGCGGTTCTTTTTCCCATATGAAAAAGTAAAGCAGGAAAATTATTTTTGCACTATTAACAACAACTGTTTCCTTACTGCCTTGTCAGTGATGTAAGGAGAGGAGAGTTTATTTTTCCACTAACTTGGATTTCGCTGGTAGAAATAAATGTCACCATCAGAGCAGGAAACGAATACCTTATTATCAATGTAATTGATGTCGTGGACTGTTGAGGGGAGGGTGAGCTTTTGACGATTTCTCGTGACCCGAACATTATCGGACGCGTAGTAAATCATTATTCTGTAATATTGAATTATTAGGAAGGTAGAATGAATTGAAACTACTCATCAATTGACTCACGTTCCTTCCTCAGTGCCAAGCCACATAGTTGCCCGATAAGGATCGATGAGCTTCTTCGTTCTATCCAAAATCCGTCCCCTGTGGCTTTTGGAAGAGCTGTCTATTAAATGATTGCATAAATAGATAAATAAATAAAAGCGAATATTTATCAAGTGTTTATCAGGGTATTCACTTGGATTATCATTAATGTTTGCGTCCTGAGATACTGTCACTTTGACTATTGAGGCCTCATCAGTAGTCGGGGAGCTGTGAGACTCGTCAGAGTTTTCGTCGTCAGAATTTTCTGAAGAATTCGAGCTACAGTTGAAATTATCCTCAGTCTGCTCATCGTTGTCATCGCTAGTGAGCTTTTCACGAGACCTCTTTGAATTGGATCTCTCTGGGGAGTTTCTAGCCGTACACGAAGGGCTGGCCTGCTTGTTTCTTGATTCTCTAAATATTTCGAATATTAAACCTTGGTGGAGTCGGAGACGATTTAAAAGTTCTATAAACCAATTTTCCTCGATTATTCTTTTTAACTAACACTTTTGCGAAGAAACCGGGAACAGGGAATATAACGTTAACTGGAGAATTGCAACCCGAAAGAGGAACGTGTGATGAAACAATGGCTTTCGGATGTAACTTCAATAAACACAGATGACCGGTGAAACCGTCTGAGGTACAAATCCAGACATCCTTTGGTACGATCGACGTCAAATGAATTCCGGTCTCTGTTGGCGCAGCGCACGACAACTAAAATGGCAGAATATTATTTAAATTTATAATACTCACTTTTTTTTTTACTCACTTTCATGCCGGAAAGAGTTTTCGGGATTTCTATAGCCTCAGACCACTTTGGTGTTCGAGGAATTGCACCTGGAAGATATTTAACTTGAGACAGTTTTACTCTTCCTTGTGATATAAAAGTTGACATTTTTTCAAAACTTTCATCGAATGACCCGGAAAACTCAGTTTATGACATTTTTTCAGTCACTGTACTGAATTAAAATTACCAATCAAATATCTATCCTAAATGTATTTTGCACCCTGCTTTCTTCGTTATTAAACCACGCAAAAGGATATTCAAATCTTTGAACTGTTACTCATAAACAGAAACTATTGTTAACCTCTTTCGATGATTAAGAAGTTTGAGGCAATTATGCAATGATATTATCATGATGTATTTGGAGTTCAAACAAAAACTTGAATTGCATAAAAGTGCATATTTGATCTACATATATCAATCTGAACATAAAAATTCAGAGCAGAGAGAATGATTATAGAGAAGTATCATAAATAGACATACATAGCTGTTTCCTCTGCACCTTTACTCTGGTCTCCCAATTTTGACGCTTTTCTGACGTAGCAAAAGTTATATCATATCTGTCAGTCCCCTCCCTTTAGAAAATAATAAATTAAATTAATAAATTAATAAAAATATTCAAACAGGTCTTCTAACTTGGTAGTAACCGAGAATTTGCTCGTATAATCAAGCTGGTTTCCCGGACTTGTAACGCGAATATTCCACAAATCTTCCAAATCCTTTTGTATCGACTGATACATTCGACGTATGATCAAATCAAGGCTCTAATAAAGTAGAGAAGTTAATTTTTCATTTACTCAAAACAAGGATTGTTCTTACACTCACCTGATGTCTGTGGTCAAGTTTTGAAGAGATGTGCTCAATTTCTGCTAGAAGCATCATGTCTTTCTTATCACGTAATTCTTTATTTTGAGTCAATATTTCCAATTCAGATTCAGTTATTTCTAAGAAAGAATTTCCATAATTCCACACGATTATAAATATTCATATATCAAAGTGAGTCCAAGATTTACACCCGTTCAAACTTAAGATTTTGTCCAGTCATTCATACGAATAATATTATTCATTGTTAAAGATATTTCTACCAATAAGAGTCACCTATTTTCCTGACTTAAATCTGATTGGCTAATATGAATGCATTCATGCTCTCATAGTGGTTAAAAACCAAATCAATAACTCACCTTCGAATTCAATATTTTCAAGACCGAACCTCTGATAGACCTTGTACTTTATATTCTCCACTACGTCATATCCTGATATGCTTCGTCTATTCAAAATTGTATAAAAAGTTTAATTGCCAAGACAGATCCTGAGCAGACTTACAATCTAAGTATTTGCGGCTTCCTTATCGATTGGCTATTCTTCCTTTTCATAACTGTCAGCACCAATTGATCGGTGAACATGAAAATGCAAACGCAATCCTTCCTCTCAGCCACAGAGACGATATCATGTTGTATATATTGTCGCATCGGTGTGAGTGACTGAAAATGTCAGAGTTGGAACATTGAATGGTCAAAGTATTGATTAGCACTCACTACCGGACTGAGGAGTTTATTCAGAAAGTTTTCCCCTTCAATGATGGCTTCATCCTGCTTGATTTCCTTCACAGTGTTTATCCGCAATGCGAGATTATGAATGGCTCCTTCTGCCTCAAGTACGAGACTGTAATCTGGTAAATCTTGTGGCGTGTATTCTATCAAACGCTATGCAGAGAAAGGTCAGACTTTATTATGTTCAATTTTTATTCTATCTAGCTCACAAAGTTTCATGTAAAATAATTTTTAGTTAAAGTAAGTACGATAAAAGTTGATCCCAGATTCTGTATACTACTGTCGAATGGACAGTAAATATTTTGCTTTGATCTATTTTTTCCTCGCCGGAAAACAGGATACGTTAAAGCTATTAAGAATTAACATTTAAAACCCATTAAAAATCCACATAATATTATTATAATTATTTCGAGGGATAATGTCACATTTGTTAAAATATCCGATATGTGTATATTTATTGATGTAAACTTATTGAGGCTGAAATAAGTAACATTGGAACACTTTTATTAAGTTTTTTAAAGCGAATGAGAAAGAATGTCTATATTGCATATGAAACAGCTACTTGCAATCTTTCTCTTCACCAATTCCACATTCATGTGATTTATTATTTCAATTCTCTAGACTTTCCACTAAATGAATACTTTATTTGCCAGATCTTCTTTGAAGAAATGAAAAGTTAATTGAACTGTTCAATTTCTTTTAATCTCAATTTAACATTTGTCTTTTCTGTTCTTGCACATGGGTTCTTGGAGTGAGCCAAAAATGTATATTCGAGGCGTAATAGAATTTATATGTATATAGTTTAATGTCTATATTTGGTTCTTGGTTAAAGACGAGACTTGGTTCCTCATATAGAGGATTTTTTTCGCTAATAATTTAATAACGCTCGTTCACGGAGTACCCAAAGAAAAACCTAATCCACGTAATTGAAATGTGTACAGAATCTTATTTTCCACGAATACTATTGGGGATTGAAATCTCTTAATTAAAGAATCTCTAAAGATAATCTACAGGGAAATGGTATTATACCTAACTTATGAAAAGAATGTCAAATTTTAGGCAACTCGAAAGGAATTATTCCTTTTAGATACTCAGAATTTCAAAGTTAAATTTCAAAAAAGTCCTTTTTTAGGAAGATGAGCCTCAGAGATAAAAAAATTTGTTATAAAATTCGGTTATAGCTAATTTTATATTAATATTTACAAAAGTACGCACCTCAGTGGTCATACTTGCGTGCGTGAATAGTAGATATCGTGGTAGAACGAGTAGAGAACTCGATACTTTCAACGCTGATATCGATACGATGAGTTGCATGTTTGAAATTTTATGATACTTTCGATAACGAAATTTATATCGGATATCGAATTTGGACAGGTCTAAAATATAGATACGCTCTGAAATAAAGAGGAATTTTTGACTCGGCATTGAAACGACTTTTTCGAATCTGAAAACGAATACTTAAAAAAAATTTGGCAGACGAAATAGAGATTTAAAAGTCTTCTAGTTAAAATTTGACTTACTTTTATCAACAATTCATAACGAGGAATTCTCTGAGCGGGTTGAACTAAAAGGGCTTTGAGGGGAAGTTTATTCTTGAATTCTTTCGCTTTATTCTAAAAGATCAAGGAGTAATTCATTTTGGGATCAGTTGGGTGAATGCATGTAACTTACATCACAAAATTTCTGGAATGTTGTCTTTGTGTTTAAACATGTTTCTAGGGCTTTTTCCGAAACTGAAAAGTTTTCAATAAACGAGCAATAGCAATCAGCGACTGTTTCCCTTGAGAACTAAAAGGAGATGGAATTTACAACGACAAGAAATTCGGTTCCTCATCAAGAAAGAATACATCAGTGACTTTAAGGTTGAGATCAATAAACCTTTTACATGTAAGGGTTGATCTTTCACAAGCTAATAATTGACAAGGTTGAACTATTAATTGGACTTACCATTTCTAGGATTTTATCACCAACTGTGTTCGTATTATCCCAAATTTGCAGACGATTCAAAAAGCTTACGTGATACATCATAAGCTCGTGGATTTTATAGAATATTGTGTCCACGCTATTTTCGTCGAGGATTTTATCGTGCTTCAGCGGAATCATGTATCCCTAGGATGAATAAGCAATAAGAATGAAATAAATCATGCTTACTTCCAAGAGAAAATTATGAATAAGAGTGAGATGAAAAATGGGTCTTATTTAAGAATTAATCATGTTACAATGGTACAAAGCTGCCATTTGACAGTAGATAGGAGAAAAATCTCCAATCCTTCTTAAAGTCGAAAGGTCTATAATTTTTACCATAAATGTTAATGGGTTCCTGAGTTGTTACACTTATAGGAGTAAAATAATTGGTTGTGAACAAATCACAAATGTTCATTGGATTATGTTAGCAATCTCAGCCCAACTTACATTAACCATCGTTGAAAGACATTTGAGATATTCTTTTTCCACAAGAATCAACTCCCGGATGATATGATATCTCTTGGCCTGAATGAAATCATCATAAGAGGATTTATTTAATAGAATTAGACAACAAAACTTACTAGCATAGATTTGATAGATTCAGGAATGTCGTTGTTAGCTAAGGAAGAGTCGGAAGCATTCGCTTGAAATATAGCCTGATCGGTCTGATTGTGCAATTCTATTGAGCCAAGTGAAGTAGATGAACCAGCACCTGTTATCAATAAATACCAATGAAATGTTTTTTATTACAGCGAAATTAAACATTAGCATAGAATCTCTCGAAATGTGAAGGCTAATAGCGTTTATTGAGAAAGGAGGTGAAAATACAACTTGAAGAAGTTAGAATGCTTTTCTAAGCAATTTCAATCAAATACTACTAGGCTCCGTGTTTCAATCTTCCCTGTAACTGTGTTTTTTTATGTTTGCATCACGTGATTTTGGAATTTCCTTTTGTTCTCTATGATTCCTAATCGTCTTTCGTAGGAATAAAGAAATGATTAGATTTCTCCAGAGGATTTTCATTCTACTTTGAAGCGTTATCTAAATAGCTGATAGAAATTTTTACCAAATTGGAAAGTATATTATACCTTCACATTTTTCTCTGTCTTGACATAAAGCAAGAGTGTCTGCTAACTTTTCATAGGAGGTTGGATCATGATTAGAATACCAAAAGAATTGAGGGTTCATTTGAGGAGGTGTGACACTTAATGAATCAATATATAAACCATTTGAGAAATTTGCAAAGCCTTAGAATTCTAGCAAAGGAGATTAATCACGTTATTTGTTGATGATAGAGTAGCGTCCAGGAGAAATTAAATATTAGAAAAAAATACTACCTCCTCCCTGAACACATGTTTAAATGAATTATTGATTTTAAATTACATGTAGATCTCTAGTCTGAATTTAAAAAATACATAAACGTGCATAGATGGGAAAGCTAATCGTTCCTTGAAGCTCTTTTAATAATTAAGTTTGCTGAAGGGTTTGAATAGCTCACCTTCTTGATTTGGACTAACTCCAGAACTTCTGTTATCAGTAAGGACAATTTTGCGATTTCGAGGGATATTAGCATCAACCAGAGCTCCAGCTGCACTACGGCTTCTTAAAACAGAGTGGGTCCTCTGACTCTCGGTGCAATCAGTTGAGTCGTTTGTGTTAATATCGGAAACTTCATCGCTATGCATGCGAATGTGTAGGTAGTCTGGCATGAGGTTGTCCGTTATATCAGATGAAATATTCGAATTCGACTCAGTTGACGTGGCGTTCCTATTCATACGGCTCAAGGTGCCACTGCCGCTTTGGTTAGAGGAGTTGCCCTTGTACTTTTTGGCGATTAGATTGAACTGCTTCATGATGCTCGTTTCGCTGACATCTGTTGGCTCGCCCGGCGATGGTAACGGTTCACTATAGATGCACGACTCTGAGACACTCGCATTATAGCAAGGGCAGTCCCTTTTTAAGAAGCCTTCCTCTTCGCCTTCTAGGCTGATGATTTCCGGGAAGAAATCCTTTGACTCGAACGAGTTCAACTCGGTGCATAGGAACAACTCTTCAACCCTATGACGACCGGTTAAATCGAAATAGCTGGCTGAATTGGATAGAGTTATCGGTTCATAAAATAGACTCCCATCTGATTCATTTAATGATGTATTTGATATTCCGTAGTCTTCAACACTTGAACTTTCCATCTGATCTATAAGTGAGATCAACTCATGAAAAATTTGTTCAATAAATGTTGTTAGGTTCAAAAAAACAAAAAAATGTTTTCAAGTATTCTTCTATAATAGAAGCTTCCTATCAGGATAGAACAGATAGCCTATAATCTTTAGACTAGTGCTTGAAGAAGGAGAAAATGCAAAGATACGTTGAGAGGATAGCCAATGATGTTGCGATTACAATGTAAGCACATATTCGTTTTCCTTTTTTCTCTTAAAGATTCCTTAAAGCAATTATCGTATTCTCTTAAGAAGTAGGGAAATTCTTTAGGGGTATATATAGAGAGGCAGAGAATTTGTTTATTCTAATCATAATTCTATCGTGTAGAGAAAGAGAAAGGGGAAGATATGTGATTCAATTTTGTTCACCAAATCGATACATGTATGAAATGTATGTTTTGCTTCATTTGGGTTTTACGTTTTCTCTCTTCACCTAAACTTGATTATAAATAATTACAAGCGCTTGTTTTCTTTTAATCTCAACTATTTATGATTTGGTCATCACTTGACAATCAAAGACTCTTGTGCTTGTCTTCAGTTACGGGCTTGTATAGATCTCATATATAGGGCCACACACTTTTAGTGCATTTCAAAAAAAAGCTAATGCATTTTGGCAATAATATTTACTTCAAAAAAAGTAATACATTTTTAAGACATCTCTATTTGCAAATGTCATTATTATGGTACAAAATACAATGTTTTTTAGCATATACTTTCATAAATTCCTTATCCGGAACCTTAAGAGGGCGAAACGAAACGACTTTCTCGCATACATACGTTTTTATGGTTAGTACGACAAATTGAGAGAAAATTAAATTGACTAGTCCATCACACAAGGGCTAATGAGCCAGGCGAGTGGAACCGACACCGTGGAATTTGGGGAAGTATTCCTTTGCATCATATCTCCTGAAAAGCGGGTTCTCTTCTCGAAAGTTTAGAGATCATTTTTATAAATGCATCATTTGGACTTGAAAGGCAAACTCATAACATTTTATATTTCAGTTAACAATGGGATAGAATGCACAAAAATATGGGTCTGGATATCCAATTATAAATGAAGGTGTATACTTTAGAAAGCACAGCTTCATTTTCTTGCACCTTAATGTTCATTTCTTTAACATACATATCTACGATTAATATAATTATTTAATATTTTACAAGAAGTATAAACTAAATTTTGTTAAAATATTTTGAAAATCTGGTCAGGTTTTCTCGAGTGGCACTTATCGATCCTACTGACTTGGCTAGGCAGGGAGTAATGTAGAAGAAATTACGAAATAAAAATGCACGTATAGATATGGCTGAGGAAGATCTCTCAGTTTGGTTTGACCTTTTCTTAAATCATAAATGTAATGGTTCCTTGGTAAGGAAATGCCAATCTTAAGAATCAGAAACTTGTAACCTTAAATGGATCATTTATATTTTTATTGATTTTCATAATATCGCTCGCCTATATTATAATCCATTATGATTCCTATCATAAATCAGTTTTATCATTTATTACACTTTCTTCGATAAAAAACAAAAAGGAAATTTTGATGTAATAAAATATCCTGCAAGTTTCATAGTTAATCAAATTAAATTTTTAGTTCCTTTCTCCTTGGATAAAATTAAACTGAAATTTTATACTTTTCGAATTAAATCTAGTTTTTTGTTCGCTTGATCATAAGTGCTACAAACGAGTTGCAAAAATTTAAAATGGTTTAGATTAAAGACTTGAAAGTTATTATTTGAGTACAGAATGTAATATTATTTCATGATTGTAAAATATCTTTTTATTGATACTGATTCAGGCTAGGGCACTGCTTTTTGATTCTACCTCTTTTAGATCGCGCACAACCTTAAGCTGGACATGAGATATAGGAGTAATATTTGGGAACTAAATCTATTCTTTAGAAGAAACGTCTCAAGCCTTTTGTTAGAATTTCGAAATCTAAATGGAGAATATTTTTCGAACAATCTTTAGGAGCAGAATAATTTGCTTGAACAGAACATTATTTTTAGAGTCTCTCGAATAGAGGTTGAAAATGTTGTAATAGATAAGAGATTTTAATAACCCTGCTGAGCAATATTTCTTTGCAACTATTCAAGCATCATTAAAATCGTAGTGAGAGAACCCGACAGAAGAAGACTTTGATCGATAAATAGAGAATCTTTTATGATCAAAGCTGAATGACTCGAGATAGAGAAAAGGAGACGTCGACAAGACAACATTCGAGCTTTCTAAGGTTTGGTAGAATGTGTTTATTTCCTGAGATGACACGTGTCCAAGAAATATCAAGTTAGACGAGAAGAAACATAAAAAGGTTTTACATCTAGTAAATCAACCAATTTTATTTTTCAAGAAAAAATATCCGTTGTAAAACATTGTATAAAAATTGAGAAAGAAGAGTGAAACAGAAATCGCATGTTTTGGTAGAGTTATCCAAAACTCTCATGAGGGAGGCAGATTATTGTCTCGACACTCATATTTTGTGCTGCTGATTTTTCATTCCAAACAAGGCTTCATTGAAAATAAGATTCAGTGCACATCAGGGCACTGCTTTTTGAGATAAGATCACGAGGGATGGCTTTAGATATGATATTACTCAATTATATGATGAAGAACTAACTCTGAGGCTATTTCCATCTTTCGAGCGCTTTAAATCTATCTACCTGAAACTCTAAAGTGTTAAAAATCCAGATACAAATAAATGCAAATGGCCGCCATCGATTTTCTCGCTACTGAATGGAAATATCGAAATATTCTGTTCAAGCAAATCATTCCGCTCCTAAAGATAATCAGATTTTTTGAAATGTATTCTCCGTTTAGATTTTGAAATTCTTGCCAATTCTTAACTAGATATCGCGCATCAGTCACATCTTCCTAACAAAAGCCTTTTAATTGAGAACGTTTCTTCTAGAGGAGAGCATTTTCATGTAGTTCCCAAATATTACTTCCTTCTCTCACAAAATCTAGATAGTCGAGAGAATCCCGGTTCAAGTTTTGGCGCAAGTTCAGATTAATTTGAATACGATTTTCATATACAAATTATTTTGGCCTGTTTCCAACACCTAGAATAAATATTATAAACAACACCTAGCGAAAATCCTAAGATCTAGCGATCCCAGATCACGATTTCCAATAACCAATCAGAATGCAGCATTCAGCCTTTTCGTGTGTCAAGTATTTAGATGAATAGATTCTAATCTTCTTTCAGCCACACATTCAGAGAATGGTGACTTACTATTTAGAGAGAGTCTTATTCATTGTTTTGAGTCATAAATACCCGAAATACATATTTTGCCTCTCATGTAAGAGAATCTACAAATTAGGTTTGAGAATTAATCAAACAATTTGATAAAAAAGAAAATCGAATTCATAGGGTAAATGGAAGAACACATTTTTATTGAAAAATGTTGAAAATCACTTACATAATGTCAGGTTATTTTGAAAAAATCGTTCATTTCAAAATGATAGATCAGGATAAATGGTAGTAAATTTTGATAAGGATGATATAATATAGTTTTATTTTCTAAAATTATGAGAATTTCCTAATATATGATAAATTTTCAAAGTTTATCAAATCAGTTCATCAAAATTCTGACAAATTTTTTTTCTTATATTATTAAATTTCGAAAAATGTTGAAATTCAAAAATTATTTAGAATTTCTTTTTAAATAACAAGCTATCAAATTGATTTTCTCAATTTATCAAAACCAAATGCAACTCTATCAAATTGATTTTCCCAAAGAACTACAAAAGGTAAAGTTGAGGCATCAATAAAGGAATTTGTAAATAATAAAAAGACCGAATGAATGTTTACTGACATTACCTTGGTGAATTACCTCTTTCTTAATTATTATTTATGTAACAGTTTGGCTCGAAGTAATAGGCAAGAGTAATCCATAGGCAAACTCCAAGAGAGTGTTAGATATAATAAAAATAATGGATTATATAGTTTATCGTGGATTTTTATTATTTTAATGTGTATCTTGTATCATTCAAAAGGGAGAATGATGTATGAGAATCACCTGACCAACTGCTGACTAACGATTAAATTGATCAAATCCCACAACCGTGAGGACATACAACAGTAAGCCTGTGTGTGTCTAACGTGCACATGTCCAGTTAATTTACGATTTGAGTGTTCGCAATTTAGGTTTGAAGCCTTTTTTCTCTCTCCTTCCCACGAATGAAGTTCCTTCAGTTGAAAGTGATACACTAGGGTGAAAGATAAAAATCTTTTTTTGAATTTCTTTAGTTCAATACTTACTCATCTTTAGAGACTCTAACTCGAAAACAGTATTTTCATGGAAAGAAATTTTTATTTTTTAACCATAAAATTAGACATTAGATTGTTTTTGTTTTCGAGTTACAGTTAGAGTCTCTCTAAATGAGTTTTAAGTGAATAGAGAGGTGAATTATTCAAAAATAATTTTGTAGATCTGCCCAGTCAAATTATCAACGGGGCCGTTCGCGGGATAGAGATTTGTCAATCTAGAAATATTAAAAGTACTAAAAGAGTCGTGATGATTTTTTTAACTCGGCATCGAATTTGTGTAGAGAAATTTTCTCAAAGTTGTTTTATGAGGCTATTTCTCACTTCACTGCGTTGTAAAGTCTGAGTTCCACATGGATGAAACAAATATTGATAGCGCAACCTAAAAATTGAAAAGGTATATTTTTTATTATAAAAAGTATTCTTACATAACAACCGTGTGCTTTATCGAGTAGAGTACAAAGTTTTATAGCTTGGAGATAAGCCTTCAGAAAAAGTACTACTCAAAGTAAACAGTGGTTGTGCGAAAAATAAAAGTTTTTTCTACTTAAGATAAATCAGGTATTTTGCCTCTTTCAATAGAATACAGTCAATACAATACAAACACAGTTACATACCTGTGCAAATTGTAAGTATTTTGTAACGTAAGATGAGGATAATAGTAAAACTCAAAATTACAAAATATAGTTGCTGTGGGGTTTTCAGAATTTTTCAAAATTCGACGGCCAATATCTTTTTTCAAATAAATGACTGAATAACGATAAGAAAAGTCAATGTTGCTCAGGTCTTAAAGGGTCAAGTATGAAAATATTGTTTTCGAGTTGGAGTCTTTTTAAAATATTTTTACATGAAAAGAAAGGTGAATAAAGAGAAAAAAGGGTTATAGCCTATGCAAACTGTGGATATGTTTAGGAAAAAAGATTAAAGAATTCGGACTTATAGTTTAGGAAATTCCCTATTCCTCCCGAGGTTCAAGAGAAGAGCATTCTGTACCCCTATTCTTGAATTAGTATGCTGAATAAAAAGTTAAGTCGAAATATCAATCAGGCTTTCATCATACATAAAATATTTATCAAATAGTATTTCAAAAGTCTTTTAGAAGAGAATTTTCTCGATAAAAATTGATTCGCAGTAACGCTTGTTGAATTTCTTCGAGTGGAAAAAAACTATAAAATGCTCCAAAATGTTTAGGTTATACAGAAATGTTTTCGCAGTTAATATTTCTATACTTCATTTTGAAGATACAGTCTTATGTTAAAGTCAAAGATGCCTACAAGCTTTTCAATGCGAACCGAGAGAGCTACATGCTCGGCCTAGAGCCAAACTTTGGGCGTCTAATACAGCAATATATTGTAAATTTAATTATATTTAATTTCCCTTCAAGACCTATGACGAGATTCCAGATATAAATGATATCGATCGTTGCTCGAATCTTGGTGTACGCGTCAACGGATTCACAAAAGAATACTCCACAATTAAGTGAGTAAGCCTTTAATAATCAAAATTTGAGAAATATTTTTTGGCCTATTTTAGACAATCGATCGATCACACGTTTCTACTGAGTTGAAAATCAACAGATTAATTTGATTGAGAGGAACGGATATCTTGTTTTTTGAAAAGTGCAAATAGAGTTGAACCATCCATCATGAAGACAATATCATTGAGAGAATTGTATTTTTGGGAGAAAAATAAAAATTACGAGTCAGATATGAATAAGAAAAAGGTTACAGAATTAATCGAATGATATCTAAGATTAAAAGACAATAAAAACTCAGTATTCTCTCCAAGCAATAAACATGAGAAAGAATTCATGTGATAATTACACAGGGTCTAATGGGAAAATTGTAATTAGATTTGTCTTTACTAATTTTCCAGCTTTGTGGATTCAATATTCGAAGATGGTATTCACAGTAAAGATGGAACATGTATCGCTACCGGGGCTAACAGCTGTGCAACACTTTACAAGGTAAACGACATGAATAAGCTCTAGAGATTGCAACCCTTATTTTGTAACCCCCTTTAGTCAATAGTAGAAGATATTCAACATGTATACTGCTATGAGCTGCTCTGTGCTGCCGCGAGAACATATTCTTGTGATCTTAAAACACGTAGTGACCTGTGAGTAGAGATTTTGGGAATGAGAAAGCCCTTCATACTTTAACGTTTTTTTTAACGACAGCCAATATCCTTCATTCTCAACGCCAGTGGACGGTCCGACAACTTTGGTCGTAAGACTCAAATGGCTCATACAAGATGGTCGCTTGAAGAATGTCCCCAAGGCATCGAATATATATAAACCAGGAGTAAGTACTTCAAGAACCTTGCAACTTTTCGGATGTAAATATTTGCTTTTCAGAAATTTAACAAGATCCTACGTGATGAGGCCCAACTCATAGTCGACAAGTGTCCCCAAACTCCACCCCTTGATAGCATCCCCAAAACCAATAACCATTTTATTTATAGGGGCACGCCAGGAGAGAATGTTGACAAGTTAGTTTTTACAATTTAACCGATTTGGACAAGTATACTGACGATGAATGAGAGAAAATAAGCAGTTTCTTAAACTGAGATAAAAGTATTTTCAAAACAGTGAAAATGCTAACTGAATTCCAAGGATTGAAAAATAAATTATCTTTATTAAGGAACTTGAGCAAAAATGTTCTTTATCATATGATTTTTTTATTTTGGAAATAATATTATTTTTTACCAGATATATGCAAAATATGCTTTATTATGCATAAAATAATTATGCTTTAAAACCTCTAAAATGAATCATTTATCTCAAAATTCTCAATAATATGCTATATGCTTATTGACGAGAAATATGCTAAAATATGCTTTTCTAACTCCTAAACCAAGATAGGATCTCATGAATGTTTTGACCTTTTTTAATGAGAATTATTTAGAGTTTTTCACTTTGTTATGATAATATATATATTGGTATGTCCTATGGTTTATGATAAATAAACAGAATCTACACTTGTTATTAATAAGGAAATTAAAACTCCACTTATTCATAATAATTTCAACTGGACTGTCCTATAGGTTGTAATAATAATGTCTATCCCTCCACTTGATTTTGATAATAACCCTTATTATTTTTAGAAGATAAATACATTATTCCACGTTAAATATGAATTTTTATTTCTTCTTTCTTACAGTGTATTCGGCTTTGTGAGAACCGAACTCTCAAAGATAAAGGGAGCAGTTTCCAACATTTATTTCGAGACAGTAAGTACACTTTAGTCATTTTCCTATGCAATATAATGATGCGAATACAATTTTTCAGTTCTTGCAAGATGACATTTCAGAATACGGCTGCGCTGAAAAGAACTGTGTCGATCCGAGTGGGGAAAAGTATTACTACTTCCTCTGTCTACTGAACAAGTGAGAGGTTTTAATTGGTTTACTCTCATATTTAGAATTGTACCGTTCAGCCTGAGTCCTCGAATATCATAGCAAAACCAAATAATATTAAATATTGGCATAAACTATTCAAAAATAGAAAAGAAGTTGCTATGCGATACTTAAATTAGTCGTAAATTTCTTCGCCTAATTAACCCTGGTAAACCCAGGTAAATAAACACTGAAAATTGTGTTATTTTCACTTCAGAATAATGAGTGAGGTAAATTCGAGAACAATATTTGCTTGAGGACTTTTTAGAAATTTTCCTTAGTTTAAAGGTTAAAGATTCCAACTTAGTTTTCTCGGAGAACAGTCCATTATTTTGAGATATTTGCAACTTCGTAGTAATCTTAGGATGGCCATCTTTATCAAAAAAAGATTTGGGGCTATACGAATGCATAATGTCAAAGCTACATCGGTTTTACGATTTTAGGTGATTAAAATGGCAATTTTGTTGATAGCAAAACTTTGTATTACTATAACTAGAGATAATTAAGAGATGATCATTACACCAATCAAAAGCTCATTCCTTTATCTATAAAATGGGATAAATTTTGAGTTTTATGGATGCATATTTCTAGTAGTATCTTCAAATTTTTCATAACGGGATACCAATGTCCCAAGGGGTTTACCCGGGTTAAGAGAATAATAAAAATTGAGATATGATCTTTCTGAATGTTTGGTTTTCTTCTACCATATATTTGCAAAGTTATGAAGCTTTCCACAATAAATAGCCGATGGATTTTCATTTGTTTCTATTTTCCAGAGGAGCCAAGTTTAAGAACTATCTTGAGAGTTATCCCAAGGATCTGGAGTATACAATGGTGGATAGTTTTAAGAAGAAAGTACGAAAATTGTTCACTGCCAATGCTGACGGTCTTTTCAACGTTAGGAGTTTCAAGTTTGATACAATGGTCAGTAGCCCGATTATAAATCTCAAGTCTATTTAATGTTGTAATATTATTTAGGAATTGGATGACTCATTGTCTACTCAGTCGTATGAGCTGAACAATTGCGATAAAGTGCCAATCGAGTTGCTGGCCAATGGAGTCTTAATGATCAGAGCCAAGACTGAGGAGTGGGTCAACATTTTTATATTTGCGAATTTTGCTAATTTTAGCAAACTTCATAATAGATCAAGGTGGTTTAGAATATGTGATTTATATTTTGAGATCTAATTTAGTTCAGGAAATA
>KL567140.1:7632-23882 GCA_000715275.1 Gyrodactylus salaris
GTTGCTGAATACAAATTCGATGAAAACATTTCTTCAAATGACCCCAACATCATCTTTTGGATAAGCACTACTCATAAGTGAAACATGGTTGAGAAAATAAGATTTGATCAGCTACAAGTTTGTTTTTGTCTTCAAAAATGAGTGAATACTGAGAAAAGCTATTATTTTTTAATTTCCAACAGAAAAAGTTGCGTGAAGTTCATCATTCGATCTATGATAAACTGTTGATTCTTTTGAATATAATATAACATTGTTACACTGTAACATCACATGCTATGAGTGACGTTATCTGACACTTAGAAGTAGAAGATCTACTTTGGATAAGAAGTAATTTTTCTAAAATCAATTCACAGCAATTTATGAATTTTCGAAATTCTTCTGAAAAAGTCCACTGTTCAACATGTGAGCTTTCGACTAAGCAATTTTTCGCTCTATAGTTTCAACAACTTATGCTTGAAGATTAGTTACTGGAGTGTTTGTCTTGTTAAGTCAACGTTTCTCGATTCAACTCTAAAACCTCGATTTGTGAGGATGTGAATACTTCTTACATATTTGGTGTGCTCTTTAACTGGATTATTACTAAAACTCTGGTTATGTTAAACCGTGGATCTTACTTTATAAAGAGTTCCTTAAAACCTATTCTATCAGTCTTGAAATATCTTCTGGTGCAAATGGTTACGTGACTAATTTCAAGAGGCAATAACCACAGGTGTTGAAATAAATTAATTTTTAATGTATTTAATGAAATTTTCCACGAGAGAAAGAAGAAGTGGTTTGAGAATGTGAGTGAGATAAAGTCTCCCCCGCGCGAACTAGATCAAAGTATCATTGATCCATTATTTTATTATAATAGTTAATTATATGCTCATTGCATTCCTCCCTAGCAGAGTGAAAACAACAGTGTTAAAGAATATCAAGTCTGTCTTGTGTGATTAGGAGGTGTGAATGGGTGGGGCAGGCAGTGTAATCTGTTCAACAGGGAGAGGGTGGGTAAGGGCGGCTTGAGAAAGAGAAACATTTCCGACCTATTTTATTTCTTGTGCAAGATCCCTTCACGATTTTAGATGTCTAATATTATTAGAAAAACAAACAATTTCTTTCCACATGGCAGAGTCTTGAAATGAAGATGAATTCAAGGTTTACTGAATATTGTCTCAGTATTAAAATTTGTACAATCGAATAGGGACAGATTAATCGGGGTGCTCATGTTGTGGTCATTGATAAAAGTAAAAAATAGTCAATTTTCGACCACAAATCAGACATTTTTAACGCACGCAAGCAAAAACACATAATTTTATTATTTTTGTTTTATAATACGGGAAATTTTGATATAATAGCAAGATTTTTTCAAAACAAATTCTCAACTCCAATTTGACTAGTCGAGAATTGACTTTTGGTTCACGCAAACATGTTCCTGTTCCTTTTGCCATTCCTTGACTCCTAGGAAAGGTGGTAATTAATAATTATATCGAGGTAAATGTGAATTGTATTTTTTGTTTAAGCAGCAAATTGCACTTTGCAAATAACATCTCCAAGAAGAACACTTTGAAATAAGTGAATTCAATCTACGAAAAATGTATTTTTTAAATTTCCATATAGGTATTCTTTAGGAATCAATCCCTCTAACCAATAATTAAATTAGGATATATTAAAATGATTATGTTTTCATTTTCTATCCTCAAGAAACAAGTTTCACATATGCCTTTGTGTTAAATGCCATTTTTATCGACTGAGGCGTCAGTATAGAAGTATTTATTTCAAAATAAATTCTAAAAATCATTACTCAACTTGAATCAAATCTGAAATTTTTTCTTTTAAATTAGATTAGAAAAATAACCAAATTCACATCCGTAAAATCGGTGACAGATCGAAAGTTTTAAAATCGATAAATAAAGAAATAGTGTAACTAACTAACTCATACGGTTATTTGCTGCCTTGGCAGGAAGGGAGTAGATGTGTTGTACGTCTAAATTGTTGAGCTTTTTCGTACTGGTCGGGTTGATGGCTAGGACAGAGTCGGCACGTCGTACTGTCCCTGAAATATCAATGCCCTGATTCTGTTGGGCAAGACGATTCTTTTGATAGTCATGAGAGACCTCGAAGCTGTTATGGGGATTATTGTTGGTCGCCGTGGTGTTGTTAGCAGTCGGTGGATTACTCTGCTGGAGATTTGCACTAGAGGGGTTACCGTTGTTGGCGTTATTCGAGGATTGATTCTCCAGCTTGACTAGTGGTGGGGGGACGCCCTTCTTCGGGGAGAACTCGTCGTAGTCACCCGGTCGGTTGCTGGGAAAGTACTTTTGGTTCAATAGGGACCAGTCAAAGACGTAATCCCAGGCGTAGTTCATTGTCTTGAAAAGTTTCCTAAAGATACTCCTTAGGTAGAGGTAGTCAGGGCATTCCTCGAACGGCATCTCTCTCGCATAGCGGAGGTATAGCTCGAATTCAATGTCGTATCCCTTGCAGAGGGACTGTGGCGTGGTTGCACTCTTCTTTTCAAAGATTCTCTCATACTTTTGCTTTTTCGTGTTTGCCTAGATGGGGGTGGAGAGCGTTAGAATGAATTTAATTTAACATTATCGTCATCGTATCAAAGGTCCTATTTGAAAATAGTAAAAATTTACAAAAATTAAGAATCATGTGGTCTTTAAAATCAAAGTAACAAACATGAAAAAATAGTAGTTAAACTTGAGAATCAATAAGAAGCACATTTCGTAATTTACATAAACTTGTAGAAACGTTGATTAGTTTCAGGCAATTTAAGAACAAGGTGACTTTTTAAAGACAATGTTTAGACTCACTCTAAGACCCTGCCAGGGCAGAGAGCCTCTTAAAAAGTACATAAACACATAGCCAAGTGATTCAATATCGTCTCTCCGGGACTGTTCCACCCCGGCATGTGCGTTGATGCTAGCATAACGGGCCGTTCCAGTGAGGTTCTTATCAGTGCGGCACATGATGTGGACTTTGGTGCGATGATCGCGAAACTTTTTGGCCAAACCAAAGTCCACCATAAAAACGCGATTGCAAAAGGGCCCAACACCCATCAGGAAGTTGTCAGGCTTAATGTCGCGATGGATGAGGCTCTTATTGTGGAGGAACTCTAAACGCCAGAGCATCTGTTCCGCTAGCATCAAGACGGTCTTGACAGTGAATTTCCGCCCGCAAAAGGTGAACAAATCTTCGAGGCTTGGCCCTAAAAGGTCCAAAACCATGGCTTTGTACTGATTCTTGACGCCATCCAGACCGAACCAATGCAACCTTGGTATGGCGATACCATTTTGTAGGTATTTATAGACTTTGCTCTCGTAGAATAGCTGAGGATGACGAGCGTTGATTGGTTCTAGCTTTATAGCGACCTCCTCTCCAGAGGAAATGTTATGGCCAAGGTAGATGTCTCCAAAGGAGCCTGCGCCAATCTTTTTCACGACACGCCATTTCCCAGCGATTATGAAATCGTGAGAATGTATGTTAGAGTCAAACATTTATTTAGACCGGCGTATATCCCGCTCTATGGATTGGAAATGAAAACAAAATAGAGTTTTAAATTTATGAATCATTCAACTTCTTTTAATTAATAATTTGAAAAGAAGCGAATATTTAAATTTGTACATTTTCTCTAAATTGTATTTCTCTGCCTTTTAGAACCCTTGAACTGGACTGGTCTATTTAGAAGAAGCATAAATAGATATAAGTCACTAAAATGTTTTCTTTGCTTGGAATATCGCTCTATTCAAAGCGTGTAACAAAATATTTTAATCAATTCAAAATTTAATATATTCATTTATCCATTAACTTGAGATACTTAGTATAAGACATATTATACTTAAATATTGAAAAATTTGCATTTGCACTCGTCAACTCACTCAGTTCGGCACTCCAATATTTTCACATATTCATTTAATTATTTGAGTCTAGACAATATTACAGAATCTTCCAGCATGAGAGAGATAGTCATTGAGGAAAGATGTATTTTAGAGCCAAAGGATAGCCATAGTTTGGAGTCGATTTTTTTTGGATGTGCCTACGTGGAAAGCTTGCTGTCATATGAGATTCCCAGATCGGTGACCATGTTCACTAGAAGTTTTTTTAGTTCATTTTATCTGACATAGGCTTCATTGTTTAGGATGATGATTTTTGTCTCTCTTTAGTCCAACCTCTGATTTTCTTATCTTCAAGTAATCGGCAAATTTTATATGAGATAGAGGTAAAGTCCTCTTGAAAGTGTAGAAAATAAATCCTCTTTTATTTAACATGTATTAAACGGTAAACTACTTATTAGTAGTGTACGTATTTTTGAAATTTTTTTTTTTGAAAAAGACAGTTTGATAGGGAATTTCAATCTCGTCATTTTTCTTCAATCAACCAAGAGTCTTACAAATTTTCACTTTAAAGTCTGAGTTCTATTTAAAAAAAATTCTCCTCAGAAATTGGAGAAATGAAAAATGGCTCTCCTGGCAGTCAGTTCTGGCTTGTGGATGAGTGAAGAGAGTTGTACTGCACCGCTCGTCTAGTGTTGTGGCTACGTGAGGATTTCACACTATTTTGGAGTTGTAAGGAGATCGCGAAGCTGATTCTTCTCCACCAAAGGGGATGGAAATTGGCTTTGTCAAGAGTTTCTTAGTACACCATAGTTTTGATATATTTTATTTATTTCAAAATCAGTTTGGAAAGTATCAGGAAGCATGGTTTATATAATTCGAAAATAATAGTGGATCTGAGTCTTTTGAACCAAATAAGGTAATCTTCGGTTTTTTTAAGACGATAATTGATGATCTGATATAAGAATTTTCATTGAATGGATTCCGTATCTTTCAAGATATTTTTGGCTATAGAGTCGCTAAAGACTGAACCATAGTCGAGAACTGGTAGGATGAAAGATTTATTGAGACGAAGCCGTACATACGGATATGTAAGATATTGGCCTAAAGTCTTCTGGACTTTGAGAATCATTCTTCTTTGGGATTGGCTCCTCAACAAGAAGATCGTCTAGACGTGTCCCGAGCTGAAAAAGCTTGTGAACTCTCAATTTACTGATTTTGACGTTGAATACGATAACACGTTATCAAAAAATTCTAACTTATCAAATTTAGTAAAGAAAATTAAAGCTTTCTTTTCAAGGAAATTAACCCAGAATAAAAACGAATATTTTGTCTTTCAAAACTCTCATTCTACCCCGTTTTGGTTCTGATTTTTTGTGAATTTGTTGCATTTAAAAATATAAGTTAATTAGTATTATATCATGAAATTATTAGGGTATAGGAATTCGTTATCGACAATAAGATAATGGATCTTTGTAGGTGAGGGCTTGTTGCAGTGAATTGTAATTAGCCTGCTGTCTAGCGTTGTCGTTGGGAGAGGGACCATCTGAATTGTAAATTTGTGACAGCGAAGCTTATTCTGTGACACCATAGCGCTTCTTTATATGGAAGTTATCCGTAGAAAAAGTATAGGAAATTCCTATTGGGAATCTTTGTCAGATGATTTCTGCCTTCTCGAGTGTCCTCTTTGTCACTGATAGAATGAATGCTGATCCGTAATCCATAACAGGTAATATGAAGGATTTGTAGAGCCGTAAGCGTTCTTTAACATTGTCATTTCTTGAAGGGCAGTTCAAATCCAAGATCCTTGAAGTCGTCTGTGATAAGCGAATATTGATGGGAGTTGAGGCAGAGAGGCTCCAAAGCCCATTTGTTCTCTCTCTCTTAAGGGATAGACCAAGCTCTGCGAGGGCTGATTTGGTGTGCGAGAGTTCATTGAGGGTGCTTGCATTTGTAGTACTGTCAACATGGATGACAATTTTTTTGTCGTCTGTTTCTTACCTAATGTGGCGGCTTCAAAATTAACAAAACTCTGTTTAAAGAGCAGATCTTATGCCTAATTATTCAATTTAATTCAATAAAGAATACATAGGTTCGAGGAGAAGCTAGAACTTATTTGATACAATTGAAATCATTCTAGCGAAGAGGTATTAACAAATTATGATTCGATATTGATAGTTGAGTCAAACTTTCGGAAATATTACATTTGTGTTTAGCTGTTTCTTTGTGTTGATCCACTAGTGATTTTTTCGAAGCATTAACTTTCGGCATAAAATACAATATAATCGGCTGTTATTCAATGTGAACTGCTAAGGGTACAAATCAACATATGATTTTGACTTATCTTAAATGGTGGTTAGTCTCTAAGGCAAGTTTAAGATTGAATATCTCAATTGAATCTCAATACTTGATGCCTGATGTGACCAATCCTGTGAGTTCATATATTTTAAAACAAAGATTTAAGAAGAGATTGAAAGGCTTATCTTTCATAGAAACACATTTAATCTGATGATTTCATCTTCGTCTCATTGTAATATATCTTTGAATTCATTTTTAGAGAAAATTGATTGAAAATGTATCCCCTTTCTTTTATATGCTCTTAAACTGATAAATATGCATTTAAATATAAGCGAATATAATATTCACAATATGCATTTATAAATTTGCCATTTTTGAGAATATACTTTTTAAAATAATAAACCATCATGCGTAGTTTCTCAAGCTCTTTAAAATATCAAGAATTTTAAAATATGCTTTCTGTTGCCCCTCTACCGATGAGTCTTGAAGTAGACGAAACGCGTCCAGAGATGGTTTATAATTGATGGCAATGAGTTTTCTTGAATAAAGAATGCTGTAAATATTGAATTTAAGTTATCCAGGACTATAAAATCTAATTATACAGTTTTCTATTCCTCTTAGAAGTCATACTTTAATTCAGTTACAGTTTGAATCCACTTTGAAAATGTTTTTTTTCGATTGTGAATCTCTTTTTTCCCCTTTACAATGTAACTTGCTCACGATAATAAAGAATGACTGATTGGACAGCTTAAATTGTTACATATGGAATCTGACAGTAGAGAGATGAGTTTTTTATCCATACAAATCTCTTTATCTCTACTCTAAATGAATCGACTTGTGTTAAAATAGATTTTGCAGAGGCTTGTTGGGATATACTAAGGTAATTAAACGGAGGATGTTTTACTCGGGACAATAAAATCCATTTAAATCTAGCAATAAAAAGAATTTTAGATTTTTAAGAGGAAAATGAGATAAAATATTGAGTATTACTCTACTAGCAACTAAACCTTGTATACGTCATGTTTATTAACCCGTAGAACTGTCCCGAGCTAAATACGTATAAACGATTTTTCACCCAAAGCAAAATTATTTCTCTAATTACAAAGTAATGATCTTTATAAGGAAATATCGATATTTTCCAACAAGGCAAAACGGGCATCTTTGATTCGGCTGTTTTCTGCGAGGTTCTCTTAATTTTTTATAATTAGACTCAAGAATTTTACAAAAATCAAGAATATCGGGCAGATACGCCAAAGATTTAAATGTGTCTTTTTAATAAGGATTGAAGAGATGATAAAAGTGTTGCGACCATCAGTTATTCCCGATCGTTATTGTTTTCGACAACGCCCCAGCACGTTCTCAGCGATTCAATTCCGAGCATGTTCAAATTCTCAGGCTAGGCCCCTATTCATTTTTATTAAATCCAATAAAGATTGCCTGGAGTTCTTTTAAAGAAATAATGAAAGCTAAGATCAGCTATGCCTGAAATCTTAAAACACAATAGAAACAATAAAATTTCCAAAAATTAGCAAATTGAGACATTTTCAGCTGAGGTCATGACTGATAGAAGAGGCCTGCGAAGTGCTCCACTTTTGCATGAGTGCGTCCCTACCAATTGATCTAAAGTATCCACTCCGCCCTTTGCCGAGTTACATTCCTAGATGGTTTCCGGCTTACAGTTATTATCTTATTTTTAAAAAAACCACGTGTAAGGATGATAGAGGCACTAAAGGTTTATTTTTCTTTTGGCTACAGCTGGGTAGTAAAGTGTCATTGAGATGCAATATATTAAGATTTGCCTTGATCAATTTTCACCCGAGAAACCATAAACATGAAAATATAAACAGAGATCATGGGGGGCATTATCAACATTATTATTTTGATATATATATTAGATAATTAGTAGCTATAGGAATACGAGAGAGGATTTTTTATAAAATCTCATTATTCTGAAACATCACCCGCAGAACAGTTCTAGGGTTAAAAAAAGATTTAACTAATAATTAAATGATTGATTCATTCAGGATATGTGCAATGATATTATTCGCGTAGAACTAAATTGTAATAATCCTAATGAATATTCTTTCACAAAATAATATAACTTGTTTACCCAAATGGAGAGAACGATGGATCATAAAGATATCTAATTAACTCACGAGTAAAAGGCCTTACGAATATCTTCAATTCCTAGAAGTACTGAAAAACCTACTGGGTAGGGCAGATCACGAGGAATCGCTCAATTAGATTGCTCAATTATATGATGAAGAACTAATTCTGAGGCTATTTCTATCTTTCGTGCGCTTTAAATCTATCTACTAGGGTCGAAACTCTGATGTGTTAAAAATCCATATACAAATAAATTCAAATGGCCGCCATCAATTTTCTCGCCTTTTAAAGGTTACTGAATGGAAATATCGATATATTCTGTACATTCTGTAGATTTCGAAATTGTGGCTAATTTTTAACTAAATATCGCATCTTCCTAACAAAAGGCATTTAATTGAGAATGTTTCTTCTAAAGGATATCATTTCTCATGTAGTTCCTAAATATTACTCCTATCTCTCACAAAATCTTTAGATAGCCGAGAAAATCCCGGTCTTGGCACATTCAAATTAATTTGAATACGAATACGGTCTTTATTTATTTTGAATAAATTTCCTCGTTAAATCATGTCTAGATCACGATTGTGCGCGATCTAAAAGAGGTAAAATCCAAAAGCAGTTCCTCACTATTGGGTAATGGAATTCAGGAACTGAATAGCGGTTCTCCTTGTATCTACATGCTATGTAACAAAATTCATTACTCTATTCAAATACCGATTATTTCTCATCCTCAATATTGAAGAGGGGAATTAAAAACAATCGATCTAAACATTTTCTAATAAAATATTACAAATTTTCTCTGCGATTACTCTGATGAACAATACAGTTATCCGAGCACTCTTATTGGAGAGCGGCTACAAGATGCTACTTGAGCCACTCAGAACTGTAAAATCCTGTTCACAAATGAGATGTAATTGTATTTTCAAGTTGATTACCGTCTCTAGAGTCTAGACTCATATTCTTCATAATCTTGAATCTCCTTCTGAACATAAATTCTCCTAAGATATTTTCTTAGAATTAGAGTTTCATAGCCCTAACCCTCTTCAGGTTCACATGAGGTGTTCCAATGGGGAAGAAGCCATATACGTGACTGGGGGAAGAATCCTCTACCTTTCGACTCATTTCAATGGCTGATAGTATTTGCCAAATACCACAAGAGGGGTTGAAGTATTAGTTTATTCACACAAGAGATCAACTAATCGATTATTATTCTCCGATATCCAGAACGTAACCAAGCCTATAACTTACATTACGGCTACTTAGACTTGACAAATTTGGAAGATTTGAGGACATAAGATGCCTGATTTCCTCGAATATGTTAGCAGGGTGCTGACTTGGAGTCATGCTGTATAGTAAATAACGACGCCAAATAGGTAAATAAAAAGCTTTTTTATTTTCGTCGGCTCTCATCAGACCTTACACCGACATGGTTATTTATACATGAGAGATTTTTGGATAATCTGCACATTCTGACCAATCGTTTTTAGGTGTGCCCGAGTCGACTAATCACAAGTTGGTGCGTTGTTTAGTGTACGCCTCTGTCCGGTTTGAGAAAAGAGACAATGGGCTGCGTGTTGCTAGTCGGGGGCTTCTTCTTGTTTGGAATTCAAATTTGGAAGAATTCACAAAAGAAATGCAAACAATGAAAGAATTTTCTGAAGAAATTGATGTAATAGTCGATAATTGAAAATTTACATTTTTGCGTTTCTTATATACAGGGTAGAAGGGTTTGGCATGAAATAATTTTTGAACGATTCTCATTGGCCTGTTGAATTAAATAACTAAAACAGCCAATGAGAATCGTTTATTTAATTATTTTATACTAAACTCTCCATATAAGAAACACAAAAATAAAGTTTACCTGTATAGCTATCACTTTTTTGTATATTTCAACATGACATATTCCGTATTAGTCATTTTTGTACTAGGAATACTGTAATTTAGTTCCTATTTTGAACGTCAGCACATTGATTCATTTCTGATTTTTTTGATAGTTAAACAAATGAATCATATAAATGTGATAATTCATCATACAATTATTTAGGAAAAAAATCAAAAATAGCTAACATGTAAAAAGGAATAAATTATGTAAGCAATTTGCATACATTTCAATAAAAATAATATTTTTTACACTTTTCGCTTTTACATTAGAAAACATGTCAAGAGACATTTTTATAATGTTTTCACGGACGGCGAGTATAGGAATAGAATTCGCTTTTGGAGTATAAGATGGTGAGCGTGGTAAGCACGTGATTCTCGGAAGGCGAAATTAGAGTTCTTCATTCTCGGTTCATATAAAAAAAAATTTCATTGTTTATATCGTCAACGAATATAAATAGGAAATAATAATTCTGAAAGAGGACTGTTATTCTGGCTGTCCCCAACAAGTGTTGCAAAAGAATTACGCAAAATTGAATAGAAAAAATACAATTTATTTCAACTTGTAATCCACAGAATAGATGAAACTTGGACTTGTTAAATGTGCATTCGAACAGAGATCTGTAACAGTGAACAGGTTCGTTTCAACCGTTTCAACCCTATAAGACTCCTGATGGTTTTCAATAATTTCTCTCTCACTCTCCTCTGATCTGAGTATTGTGTCAATAACATTTTGAAAGTTCTCTTTCTTTATCTTGTCATAGAACCAGCAAATGAGCGCCAAAGGGCATTGCTTATTCTGGTAGATTTTGAAAGAAAATTTTTTATCTAGGCATTTCTTGAAGGGACTCATCCAGTCGACAGAGCCCAGCCACGGCTCATGGAAGAGGTATACATCTAGATAGTTGGGAGTGATGTTTTTGCCTGTAGAAATAAAGTAAAAGTCCCTCTCTCCCTCCAAGGTCTTTAGCTTGTAGGTTTCAGTGAGACTGATGGAGTCTTGGATGATTCCTAGACCGCAGGGTAGCATTGAGCCTTCTCGGTTGGCCCTTAGCTGTTTATTGAGCTTCTCTCCATTTTGCCTGAGAAGGCTTTCATGTGAGGCCGCTGTTTTGAGAGCTTTCACCATGTGTTGTTGCTGGGATGGTGTGAGACCGATGCAGCAAATCTTATCTGCGTCATACGGCGTGATGCAGAACGAATTGCCAACCTTTATGCCCTCGGGGATGGAGCTTTTGAGGTCGGTATTTTTCACGAATGAATAACTTGCCTAAAGGGTAAAAATTCAATTATTTTCAGAGAAAGCCTTTTTATTCAAAGTTTAAGGGTTCATTCTTCCACTCATCAA
Organism: Gyrodactylus salaris; assembly: GCA_000715275.1. Classification (NCBI taxonomy): domain Eukaryota; kingdom Metazoa; phylum Platyhelminthes; class Monogenea; order Gyrodactylidea; family Gyrodactylidae; genus Gyrodactylus; species Gyrodactylus salaris. The sequence goes on from KL567140.1 coordinate 19,081, forward strand.
ATTGAAGCCACGCCAAATCATATTCATAGGACTTGGAAATTATTTTAGAAAATAAATTGACTTTAATTTGAGAAGAAAAGCGTGTTTTAAGGCAACCAAACTCTGATTAAATTTCTTCTTTGCACTCTCAGGTATATACCATCTATTTCTTTTGTGGTAAGTAAATTAGAGAATATCAATTAGGTATTCGCAACATAAAGTTATTTCGAATTCATAATTCTCTTTTTATGATAAATGAGCTCAATCGAATTTGATTGGAAGAAAATAAAATTTGGAAAAAACATTGGCCACTTTCAATCTTGCAATGGACAATTTCGACGTGAAAGAGCATACAAGTATTTCTCTGATGAACCGTTTCTCAAATAGCTTAAATGTAAGCATATTGATTTTAAGATGCATATTACACTGCTTTTATAATGACTTGATATCCTCTAGAAGTACTACTTTTCAAAGAGTTGGTTACATCTGGGATCTTTGAAAAAGAGAAAACTAATCTTGAGTGTATTAGAGACTGAAAATCTACTGAAATAAATTAGCCAAATGACATCTACTCAGAGAAACTTTATGCTCTAAAAATAGTTAAACTACGCATATAGATCGCATGTTTCCTGAATGGAAATTTCCAGCTACAAAATAGTCGTCCTGAATATTTTAAGGAACGGTTCATTCAACCAATACATGATTTTTGCATCTTTCTTTTAGATAAATTTGGAGTATTCACTTCTTGAAAACCTTCTCCAGTATAATCTACCATATTCAAGATAATATATATGATTTTTCATATGGCGTGGGTTTGATTCCGGTATCCTCCATCCTCGAAAAGAATGTACTTGGTAAACAGTTTCGAACCCTCCTTCCCCATTATAACCCCTTGTGTGAACCCGAAGAGAGTTAGACTCGGCTACGAAACTCAATTCAAAGAAAACATAGTAAAATCAGATTTTTAGGACAAGTCAATTAAACTAATCACTCTAGTTGTACATTATCTTTCCTAATTACATCACGATATTCTGAGCATGTAGGTATTACATGAGATGCGGGTAACTCACTAGCTGAGTAGTATCTTTGCAATTGTGCTCAAAGATAAGAATTGCCTTATCAAATTGACTTATGTAGACATTGATACTGGAAACCAGCTGGATTCCAAAATATTTGAGTATGAGAAATATCCTTGAGAAACCAAATCTCACGCCCATCATACTATCTTTGTCCCATTCTGCAATGCACCTAGAAAAGGGAATTAATTCACACTTGTTTGCATTCTGCAGAAAATAAATATTAAAATTAATTTTCACATGAAAGCTGCAAATATTAGCATTCAAAGTGAGAAGAATTGTTTCCAGAAATTATTCACAAACACCATTACTCTTGATCTCAGAATAGATCGATCTGTGTAGTACAAGTATGTGTATTCTTGTGACAACCTCGAATAAGAAGTGTCGCTCATGGTTGATTTTGTTCTCTTTATATAACTGTTTTTAAGTACTCCAGTTACAATAATTTTTGATCTGCAATTTGACATTAAAAAAAATTTAGAACATGAAGAATTTTCTTAAATCATATAGATGAGAGAGAGATCTACCCTAGAGAGATCTGTACACATGCAATCAATTATTATAAAATTATGATAAGGTTAGTCATGAATTATTTAATGAGAATTTTTGTATTGCTACAAAATTTGCGTCTATAATATTCATTGAACGCTAATCTAAAGTTCTGTGGTGACGTTGATTCTTCAGTATATGTTTTATGTAGATTGCAGTATTAATTATTTATTAAGACATTAAAAATGAATAAATAGTTTTGGTCCCTTATTTTCTTGCATAATTTGCTTAGGGAGATAATTCAATTAAGATTAATTGTTAATGACCACTCAAAAAGCAGTTCTCAGATATTAGAAGTTTGAACTTTCGACAAATATAAGATTACTTCTGGGTTCGTTGACCCTCCTAAGCATCAGTTATGCACGTGCTTCGTGTTTTGAGACTCACCAGTAGACTCATTTTTAGAAAAGTGCAAAAATAAATTTCTGACATAAATTTCTTCTTTCCGTTTTATTCGCCACAGAAATGTTACCCGAAGATTAGCGTCAAATTTGATTCTTTGAATTAAGTTGCATAGCCGAGTCTAACTCTCTTCGGATTCACATGGGGAAGGAGGGTTGTTATAACTGAATTTTAGTCGAAAACAAAAATTTAAATTTAAATAAAGTAAATTTAAAACTTAAACTTTGTGTTTATCTCATCAATAATTAATATTTTCGAATTCATATTAAAACTATGCGACCTCAATATCGAGTAATTCGTATTCCAAGTGCTAAGAGTGAGACCACAAATTCCCCACTCGATTATTCCTACGCCTTCCACGTCACAATCTACTCTTTATTGGACACCACAACCGATGGTTAGTCAATTAATAAAAAAGTGAACTCGTCTCAAAGAGGGAGGATGCCGGAATCGAACCCACGCCATATAAAAAGTCAAAGAACTTGGGGAATAATCCTCATTTAAGAAATAATCAAAAAATTGATATATGAGAGACATTAGGATCGTCTCTAGAATCATATGTATTATGAATAGAAAAAGTCTTTGTTAAATATGAGATTCAGTGCATTTTCAGCATAATATCACCTTTATTTCAGTGCGTGTCACCGAAAAAACGTGTCGCTTCTCATTAAAATTTTAGTAAATTTTCAAAGTAGGATGGATCGTTGTGGAACACAAAGATGCCAGATAAACACTTAAATCCCCTGTGAAAAAATCCACTCAAGTGATTGGAAATATTTTTAAAGGGAAAGATCGATTTAATTTATTTTCAAGTGCCTAATAGAATCTCTTGTCACGAAATTGACTAGTGCTTGATTTCTCAAAAATACTTTATCTTCTTAATTTGAGAGAGTTGAGTGAAAATTAAACAAATTAAGCTCACCATGGATTTTCCAAATATTCGATTTCATAGAAATCTATTCCATCCAACGTTCTGATACGACTTTTCCTAACTTCAACAGCTATGTTTCTCAATATCAGTTTTTCAATGCATACACTCATGTCTTTTGTACAATTGTATATTCTGAGCTTGTTCTGATTCACGAGTGATATCCCGAGATGGCTTGCTGTATTGTTAATTGAAATCTGAAAAATATACCCATTTCATTAACATATGTATTAGCATGTTCTTAGAAACCTAGATTACACTGTACTAATACGCAAGGATTGAACCTAATACAGGTAAAACACTTTGAAGATTTCGGAACTTCATTTTTGTGTTTCTTGTATGGAGGGTTTAGTATAGAATAAATATAAACGATTCTCATTGGCTAACTTAGTTATTTTATTCAAACCAATGAGAATCGTTCAGAAATTATTTTATACCAAGCCCTTCTATATAAGAAACGGATGGTTTCACTTGTATAAATTATTGGTAAATCGTGCCAGTATACCACGAAAAAGATTGCATATTTCTGGCAACTCGTCCTGCAACTTCTGAATTAGGATGCTTATATCTCGAGATGCATTTCAAATACATGTATGTTAACAAGAGTTTCACAATTTTTTTTGATTCTAGCATTAATATTTTCTAACTAGTTAACATAGACTTCCTCTTTAAGGACAAGAAACAAATATCTCATTGATGCTTTATTCGTTAATCAACGATCGAGAAAATTATAAACCCAATGAGGCATAACGTTAAATTGCAAGAGTGAATTTACCTTTTTCTCCAAAACGATTGTTGATATTTTACCTCTGTAGATGACGGAATCGCGAATTTCATAATTGAATATTCTCATCTTCTCAATGATATCGAGTACTATTTGTGGAGAGAGCTCTGCGTTATTCTTGAATGAATCCCAAATGTAATCTTGAAATTCAATCATTAGCGTCCGAGAGGAGTCACATTGGAGCTCCTCGATTGTGCTTTTATCTTTCGAAGTAATCTCTCTCGTATTCTCGAAGTCGTACACTCGCCATGTTTTGACTTTGTACTTCTGAAACAATAATTATGATATAAAATTTTGCATTACGGAAAAATTTGAATAAGTGCATTTTGTTGTCAACGTGCATAGATTGATTTAAAATATAGCTTAACATTTTTTAAAAAATGAGCCAAAAAATCTTGACCCAAATTATGAAAAAAGGGCATTATTGATCTTGTAATTTGAATGGTCAATTAGCTGTATTTTTAGTCCTTGAAACCCACTGTATAAAAATGGTATCACTTGCTTATTGCTCAGTCATGAGTCATTAGTAGGGCTACCCAAAATATGCACAGTTTAACGATAAAATATACATTTTTTTTGATAATATGCGAAAATATGCATTTCTACACTATATGCAACTATGAAATATGAATTTACTTAAAGTCTATTAAATATGTGTATTTTGACTCAAAAAAAATAATCATCTTGAATATCAGGGAGGACTCAATGTCCAGTTTTATTTGAGCAAGCTCGTACATAAATTTAATGAAGAAGACGATGTCGAAACTTTAAGGAAATAAGTACTTTATTTCGGACATGCTCCTCAGTCCTTTACATGTCAAATATATAGGTTTGAGAGTCAATAAATGCTGAGATCTCATTGGTCTCTTTCATTAATATGTGCGAAGTGCCAATGTTGCAAGGGGGGAGGGTTACATTTTTATAATATAATTTTATATACCATGGTGACTGTAAAATTAATTGTTCCTTACAATTTATAAAGGTAATAATTATAATGTTCATAATAAGGCGTTTCAAAAATAGGGTTAGGATTGAGAAAAGTACTTTGTAATCTTTCCATTATCATTTGCCTGGTCCGATAACC
>JJOG01005450.1:0-19218 GCA_000715275.1 Gyrodactylus salaris
AAAACGCTAAAAAAGTGGTTTATTTGTCTATAGGGGCTTAGGGTACGATTTTAGAAATAGACTATTCGGTCTATTTGTTACTATGGCTGACTAAAAATTGACTATTTCAACAAAAATATTTATTTAGCGTTTATCTGCAGAAAATAATCTTAGTAACATGAAGGCCAGAATTCTTTTTACACATCGCATCAGCCAATGGCGACGATTTATTCAGATATATATATATAAACTGTAGGAAACACGTTATCTTAAATAATAATCTGAGAATAAGGAGAATATTATATTTAAATTTGATTTTTTACCTCTAAATTAGCCTTTTATTGAGAATTGACTAATTTCTGACCATTTCAATGAGTTGAATCTGACTAAAAAAAATTCTACGGACTATTTTGGGTAGCTCTGATTATTAGCTTGATTTATCATATGCTAAATATGCTTTTTGGGAACCCTAATCATGAAACTGCTGGATTTGGACACTTTCAGAAGCTAGTGCCCTACTAAGCATTGATCCCCAAGTCTATTGGAAAAGTCGCATTTTGTACACATTTTCAGCTTGATTACTTTACGCATTAAATAGAATACTCTCGCTTCCATTACGTAATCATCTTAATTACTGGCCAATTTAATTTGGTTTTATGTTAATCTTCCTCAGAATTAAAAAATCGATAAAAAATATCTCAGTTAAAACATTCCCTGGTCAAGAAAGTATTCTCATTAATTTCTTTATTTTCCTCCCAAAGACTTGGTCAAAATATCATAATTCTTTTGCAATAATAAATAAGAGCCCGCCTTATTATCCTTATCAACGTCGGATATTGCATAATAATTTCTATAGAGAATCATCCCTTTAGTGAAGTGAACAATATATGATACACTCTTTATGATCTGCTCGCTAAAGGTATTCCTTTTTATTGACAATTGAGATGGCAATTTTTATTGACAGATTAAACCCTCTAGCGAATGATTTAATCCTATTTTGGAATTGTCGACTTTGAAATCATTGAAATGTGAATCTATTACAAAATCCAAGATATTATCAATTTTTCTTTTCATAAATTCATAATTCCTCCTTCAATTCAAACGGGTGAATTAGGAATAATTTATTCACGGCTCTGTAAGCAATATAGATGGAAAGAAATCCAGAGTATGACTTTTTTAAAATTTATTTGAAATCTTTCGACTCTAAGCTACTATTGAGTATACTTTTTTGCAATTTTGAAAGGTAGAATACTAATTTTAACGAGCAAAAATATACCTTATTTTCTGGAATTATTCTCAATCTTTTCTGTCCTATTTGAAAATTATACAACAAGTATACAATTTTTACAGATTCTTCCCTTGAAAATAAAAATTTGAACATGGTCCATAAAAATTAGAAAACTGAAGCCACCAATATTCCTGAAAATTAATTAAAGACCTGTCATCTCTTGGAGTCTGATAAAACTTGGAAAATTAAAAAAACTCACGGCTTACTCACCACATGTTAGAACCTAAGATAATTTTCAGAATAATAGAATGAGGGAAAAATGAGCATTTTAAAGATCCTCTCCATGTTCCTAATGTAACACTTTTTTTTCAAATTCCAACTACCTATTGGAAATTTGGTCGATCAAATTCATATTTTCCCACATAATAATTGAATTATCCCAATGTTACTTTTATTATCCTTATGTCTAGAAAATATCATGTTCCATAGAGAGTGGGGTGTAGGGAGCAAGAAGTGAGCATTTCCTTTGAAATTAACCACAATTAACCATCGGGCCAATAAATATTTAATATTGGAGATATTTAAAATCTCTCTCCCAAAAGTCTACTCAAGGGAAATGTTCTTCTTCCTGCATATTTAAATATGTAAATTAATGTAAATTTTGATTGCGACTCAGCCTAGATTCTTTTGCTCTTCAACCCTCAGAGATGTCAATATTCCTCTCTCTCAAAACGAGATTACTTTTAGCCAACGCAAATAATAAAGCTTGGATTGCATCTATCAAGTTTCAAAGTCTGATAGTGAACTCATTAGTAGTATGCCTCAAGGTAGCTAAAATTTAATTGAAAATTTAAAGAATATATAATTTGGCAGAAATAACCTAAATTATTGATAAACTTTTTCTATCAGATCACACAAAAAAAGGATTATTTTCCTAAAAAAAAACATAAATAGAAAATTGATTTCTAAATGGAAGGTGTTATGCTCAAAATTGCGTATATAGAATCAATAGGTTTTATTATGTTGCATATAAAATTAATTAATACTGTTACATAATTATCTGTAGGACTATCCAATGGTCTTTGGTTTATTTATTTTAATTTCAATCTTTCGATTAAAATGATGTTTTTGAGAAAATTGATTCAAAAAGAGATTTTTGTTATTCAGAAATTACGCTGCATTAGACTTCTTTTGATGTCTGAAATACTTGACATTAAGCATTTTTCAGATAAAAAATCATTTTTTCAATCTATTTTTTACCGAATTCGATTCGAAATTCGCCATTATAAAGCTACGAGGAATTTTACAAACTTGAAATCATAGCTCATGACTCATCCTAAAAGAACCCCAAGTTTAAGATTAATTTTTATGAATTTTATTGCCACCTGTGACCAGAACATAATCAGTTTATAAAAACTTATTTATTTTACTATTTCTATAAAATACTTATTTCAATTAACTTGTTAAATTGTGATTTAAAAAGATATTCGTTTTATTCAAGCCGCCTGATCTCGATATTTCTTGCAATATTCTCATTTTTATGAAACTCTTTCATGGAATGATATTTTTTATTATTTCAATATACAACTCAAAAAGGCGTACAACTAAATAATGAAATTTCGAGAGGTTATCCAAGTACCATTATAGCGAGGATTTCGTTCTTCAACTACTTTTTAATATTCTCTAAATATTTCCTCAGTATACGGAGTCATTACGCTTGAAATTGTTCTGTAATAGTTAATATCATTACGTGACTGTATTGTCTTCATATGAACTATTGTTTTGGGATTTAAAAATTCAGAACTAAACTTTAATCTCACTTCCCACCCCTGGTTATTTACCGACATAATGGGCTCAACTTGACTTAGTTCCTTGTAGCTAAACGCTAATCAATGAAAATTTACCATCTCATAAATTACCTTATACCAAGATGATTCCTTTCAATTACATCAAACTATCTCAAAACGATTCGATAAAAAGTATACAATTTGGTGCAACAATTGATTATAGATCAGAAAGAATAAATTGGCCTACAGGTGCTTTAATTAGACCAAGGTTCTAGGTCTGAAAAGGAATGTTTCACTCAAAATCGGGAAGATTATAATTATAGACTTCAAAGTGAGGATATTTATAACCCATTGCATCTCTATTTTAATTAATTCTAAGACTTATTATCACTTTCCATAGGAGGAGTAGAGATTATTATTATAACCTATACGATTGATCGGCAAAATTATCACTAATAATAGGTGCTTTCAAGAAATTATTTCAAATTTGTTAACTGATAAAAATAGTTTATTAATGAAATAAATTAGTTCTCTCTTAGTTATTCATACTAATCAGTTCAAAAGGAATCTTGGTCCTAATTTTATTAATAATTTATTTAATATTTTTTTATATTATTATATTATTTTTAATATTATTTTTACTTTAATCAGTCATCGTCAGGGCAACAAAAATCATATGTCGAACTAATAATTTTTTTTCTAATGATGGGATCATTTTTTCACATTTTACACAAGATTGCAAGAATTATAAAGTTGTATTTTGCACAAGTAATTTTCTAGGTTATATTTAAGAAGATTAAATTATAAGAAAATCTCTCCATCATTTTTTAAAACTAAAATTATCAGAATGTTTAAGCGGTTGAATATTGGAAATCCTTCTGAGCAAACATCCAGGTAAATGGTAGTCAAGCTTCACGAGTAATACATACAGAATATGACTTTTTACCCTACATGAGAATTGAAAGAAAAAAACTTTATCCCCCTTCTTACAGACGCTGCATTTTAACTTTAGTCATCCTCGAGAATACTTCATGTGCTCTCCTCCTCGTTAGATTCATGTTACTCGCTTGGCACATCTTCTTTACAATTGCTGTGGAAAAATTAAGGAAAATTTCGAGAAATTTGACAGATTGATAGCTACAGTAAAGAACTTGAAAGAAGAAGAATTATATTCATTCAAATAGGACAGCCTCCCAAACCTAATGTAACAAGATGGGGTGAATGGATAAATTCCATTGTATATTATTGCAAAACAATCAAATTAAACGAATAATACTCTCTATAGCTGAAGACGGATTAGCCGTTCAAAAAACCAAAAAAGAAGTACAAGATAATTGTGACTGAAGAACTCATCTCCCGGGATCCCTGATCTCATAATAAGCTACAAATATATGAAAAGTGTCGAGTCCCAGACTAGAAATTCTATGAGACATATAGAAGAGTGACTAGGATCGAAGCAATCCGCTGTAGCAGCTCTCTTGTGTGTGACAACTGAAGGGATGATCATCCGTGGGAGTTGTTTATTGGCAGTTAATAGGAAAGTGGTTGTTCACCGGGTTTCTAACACCTCGGGGAGCGGCATTTTGAGACTCGAACCTGGGTGTGTATACTTCAAGGTGATTGTTTGACCGATGTTTATCGGAGTTTGATATTTATTGGAACAATGTCCGTTACAGCGCAGTGGTTAGTGGCATTAGTGGGATCGAATCCCGTTGGTGGAGTGGATCAACATAGTCCTAATGATTAAACCTGATAGGTCACAATAGCTCTTGCTAGATTCAAGTCAATTTGAAGAAGGAATACTCTCTATAGCTGAAGAAGGATCGAGATCGCACAAAAATTTTAAGCAGAAAATGAAAAGTTCACTCCTGATGAATTTCAAGTTATTTTTCTCAAATTCTGGGGTTATATTTTGCCCTGACTAATCGTCTAGAATATATATTTACTGACAGTGGATCACTGACAGGTTCAAAGAGTCGGCATGAGTGCCGAATCCAAAAAATTGATTCCCTTTTTAGGAGTTTTGCTATCGTATGCGTAAATTTGCTAATTCTCCTTCTACTAATGTTATTTTATCTTTTCTTATATTTTCTTAAAATGTGATGTTTATCATGGATTGTAATAATAATATCTACCCCTCCTAGAGAATAATGGCCCCAAAGAAAGATTTTTTATAGATATTCTCGCTTGTGAGCTAAACAAGTACTCTTGTTAAATAATGTTAATAGTATGGGTTCTTAATAACAATAGGAGCTTAGGAGAAAATAATGATACTCATTTCATATTATCATTAGAATCCTCCTGAGATTTAGGCTATGAAGAAATCTCTCCAAGGCTCGTTGATTCAACACTAGATTCTCTTAATAAATGAAAAGATATATATTAATGCTTGGAGAATATTACTCAATCTTATTATTAAAACAAAAAAACCATAATAAAATAAATCCCATGGGAATTCCTTCACGCGTAAAAACTGTCGTCATGTCCCCGATATTATTAGACACAACTATATTTATGCTTCTTAAGAAGAAAATAATAGTTTTTCACTTCCCTCAATGAAATATTAAAAAGTGTTCTCTTTTTGTTAATCAGATTTTATAAATCAACAATAGATATTAACAGTAAATTATTCTGTTTACTCCTCTAGGCGTCCCTTTGTCTCGAACTCTTGGTCGTCATAGTAGTCAGGATATATCCTCGGAGCGGCCCTCTTGAAGTACGCCAAGCTCGCTCTTTTGCCCTAGGAGAAAAGGTTTTTTCTATCAATCATTGCAAATTAATAGAATGCTTTTCAACTTACTGCCTCTACTGAGAGCATTGTGATCAAGACGTAGATCAGTGCGAAAAGGAAGATTTTATTGCTGAACATCACTCTCAGAATTATCTATATGGATAAAATGTAACGTTAACACTGCGTATCGAGAATCTGTGTCAGGATTTATACTTTTCCACTGGATTATCTTGAAAGTTAGTATTCAATCAGTGTTGTTCATTGGACGCTTGGATGAGTATGAAATTGAATTGGGCATGACTCTAGGAGAACTTTCCAAATCCTATTCGTCATATATTTCCAAGAGTATACCACTCACATACTCAAAGCTTACCCACCCCTAATGCTCTCAGACTGTTTCACTTGATTCCTTATGGGTTTATCGCTTTGGTACTGGTTTTTTTTCAATATGGATTTTTAGTTCCAACTTAAAAGCAATCCTCTCAGCGTATATCAATCCGAGGAATTTTTGATTATATGCTAATGAAAATAGAATTTCAAAGAGATTTTGAAGGATTTTAAGAAGAAAAATATTGAATCTTGCTTTTTTCAGTTGCTTATAACATTGAATCTCTACTTTTTATTTTGGTTACCTCAACATTTTTTCCAGTTAACGACTTGCAAGAACCTAATCAGATGTCATTGATAAATGAACTTTAGTCATTAGTTTTAAAACTTTCAATTTTTCTATGGCTGCTGCACTTTTTTGCATCTTTTGCACATAATTAGTGTTTAAAACCGTATTTGTTGACGAGGAATTGTGCAAATTTTTCCATTGACTACTCCAATTTTCAATATGCTCTATAATAAGAGATAAATTATACAAAAACTAAATTTAACCAGGTTACTTTGATGAGTAATCTGAGCAATCAAACTTACTGAATTGTTAAAGTTTTGATTAATAAATATTTCTGAATCCCTTACTTAAACTAGATGGTGTACTACTCACAAGTATATTCCATCTTAGAACACTGAATTAGAAACTTATTGACATACAGTACTATATAGTATATAGTCCAGAGTGGAATCTGAGATTTAAAGCCTAATAAAATGCCTTTTATTTGCCTATATTGAAAATAAAATAATATTTTTGGTAGCCCAAGTAATTGGATATAGAAATCAAAAGGTCCCTAAGATTCATCTGGTAATCTTACTCCCAGATTCTTTCGCTTTTGTGATCTTTGACGCAAATATACTTTACAAGTCATACAGGTTTCTTATACTCTAATACGGATTTAGATAACAGAAAGGTATTAGTTTATCTAGATTCCAAGTTTAATGAGATGGAAAATTACTTTTTAAAGCAAATAGACACTCTAAAAGTCAGCTACTTTTCAATTAAAATGAGTAAATAAAAGATTTTAAGTTGATATTGTTTAGAATATTTTTCAATTTTTGTTTTAAAGATTAATTAAAAACGTTAATCACTTCTTTAATTTGAATTGTCAGACTGTATTTTTTCCAAATTACTTGATTTTTTGCATGAAATTCTGTTTCTTCTCAAAATCGTACTTTCTCTCACTCCTATAATCTACTCAAAGGTACTTTTAGTGATTAGCGATCAATTCCCAATTTCGATAATGAAGCATTGATCATTATTCGGTTTAGAAAATTATTTGCTAATTTTGATATCCAATTAAAGCAGCTGTACACTAGTCCACTGCTCTTTGAAAAAAGTTTGTTCGAGAAATATAGAAGATGCAGAATATGAATTCGATAATAACCTGTCTTCAAATAACTGCAATCAACATTTGAAGCACTACTTCAAAGTAGAAAACGATTCTGGAAGAAATTTTTCAAAGAGCAGTGGTGTACTCCATACATATTATGTTTTTCATACATGGACAAGACAATTTCTATGTATCAAAAAATTAATATTCTATCCATAATAGTATTTCAATGTACAGGACGCCTCTTGATCTATAATCGGTATAAAACAGTCCCTAATCTTTTTTCCCAACTTGTCTTGTTGATACAGTTCTTAAGGGACATTAATGTCACCGGAAGTTTAACGCTACATAACTTGGTATCTAAACAGGCCAGATGAAAATTAATTATACGATTAGATAGATCTCAAACTTGATTATCAGAGAATGTTTTTGTCTAGTTCAAGTTGATGAAACTAAGAAAATGATAATTTGCAAGAAACTAAATTCGAACCGCTTTTAAAAGAAACTTTTCAATTTTAGTCAACTCAAAAATGGGAAATGTAGATTAATAGTTCCTCTAGGTTAGAAGTGAGACCAGTTAAATCGCCATATTTACAGGCTTACTTATGACTAGAATATTTACTTTAATTAGTTTCATGTTCAAGATCTTACTTAAACTTTATTGATCTGAAATAGAAAATCATCACTCCTAGCTGACGTATGTGGAATGCTCTGTGGAAATGGGAGAGCACTTTAAGTAAGAAGGAAGGGAAATGAATTAATTTATCTCAAAGTGGCTTCCCCAATGTACCGTAATTGAATTGAGCGCCTAATTTAGTTTGGCATTGCTACTGGATTTGATTTCTATCATTGAATTTTTTAAAACTCCAAATCACAATTGCTCTAATTGATAAGGTCCACGTCTCCTAGATTTAGGTGTTCTAATTTTGTTAAATAACTCTTGTAAATCAATTCATCAGGCAATAAATTGGACACATATTCTTTCCTCTTAGATATTTAGAATGTGAAATTCTTTTAAAATGTCACATCTTTTCATCTCACAATAATAGCAGAACAATATCCACACACAAAAACAGATAAATTTCATAAAAAATGCATGAATTTGTGAGAGTCATTTCCAGTTTATCTTGAGGAAAACTTTTAGGCTAGACTTTGGTAGATTTCTGCATGGTATTTCTCACACAGGGGTGGGGTAGGGGCATTGCCAAGAGAATAAGTTTTTTACACTAATGAAAAAAAATACAAATTTGCCACGCATTACTAAAGATGAATCTAATTTCTACGAAATTGCAATCTATTGTTAAGCATTCGGCAAATTTTGTTCCTTTGTTGGAAAAACTCTTGGATCTTAATACGAGATATATGTAGTACACTTGATACGTTTTATTGCACGTTTGTATTCCTTTGTAAGTGGATATTATGGGATTTCCTGCTTCGGGAAAATTAAAGATTTCAAAATTAGGATCCATTTGAATTACCCCTTGGCCGAATAATGGAGGCTAATTTATACGGTTGTCAGAAATGTTTCGCACAAAGGACGATTTTTTTTATTTTTTTATCTAAGTCTTGCAGTTTTGAGAAATTTAAAGGATTCTGAATGCAAATTCGATAAACATGTCTTTACGTGGCTAAAATTAACTTTTGGATAAGCACTACTCATAAGTAAAAAAAGGTATACTAAACTTTGTTGAAAAATAGGAATTTCTATTTTTATTCAGAGACAAAAATAGAGGTCTTTTTACTTATGAGTAATTCTTATCCAAAATTTGTTTGGAGCTTATTCGAAAAATTAATTATCATATTCAGCGTGCTTGATACTTTTTTGATCTCGATAAACTTTTTCAAAAAGCAGTGGTCTAAAGAAGAACATCCTTTAAATGTATTTTGATATCCTGTCGTAACGCGAGTATTACACAGCTGGGGCTTAATGGCGTCATCGTCTTAACATATTTTATCTTTTCTTCCTCATATATTTAATAATTATAGTCTACTCGCAAGTAGGCACATGCACCATTTTATTTATTTAGTTTATTTTTAATTAATCAATGAGTACTACTCATAATGCCTGTCCTATTAATAGATAGGTTGATCAAAAGATAAGAGGAGTGTATTTCCAAAAGAGTCATTTTCGCTTGCAATCAAACAGCTTTATGATACATTTTTCATGGAATAAAAAAGAGAGCAAGATATGATTCTATCAAATTATATTTATATCATGAGTATTAAAATCAATTATTTAACACATCTCATACGGTTCATCAGTGTTGTCATTTAAACATTGCCATAAGAGAGGATCAAAGAGTTCAGTAACCTGATCTTTACTAATATCTATATTCAAGTTCCTATCCTTCTTAGGACAAGACTCTGCAATATCCGGAAGATTAGCATTCCCAGATTCACAGAGAACTGTCTTGAGATCGTGCGTTGATTGAATTTCTCGTATGTATTGCTGAATATCTTGATCTAGATCTTTGAGAGTGAGTTTATCGTTAAAATCACTCAATTCCTTTTGAACATCAACGAGGAGACTCTTGGACTTTACTAAATACTCATCGGCACGTTTCCTAGTCTCTGCTGATACTTCAACTTGATATTTTAGTATTTCTCTGAGCAGATCCTTCGCTTGAAAAGGGCGGTATTCATTCACGAGGTGATGCATATTAATAAACAAAATTCCAATTTCTTCTGTCTTTTCCATTCTCTTGGGACTGAGAGGGTCTTTGGTCATAATGTCCAAGAGGTCCAAGTAATTGGCGAGGAGGGAAAAGTTTATCTTTCTAATTTCCCGCTTAATATTATAGGAGAGTGGGTAAACTCGTTTAACATTGTGATATTCGAGGCCTTTGAGTATTGGATCTTCTGTATTGCAAAAACTGCCAAACATTTTATAGAGAACGCCCTCCATAAGGGGTGGGGGGCTGGGTGAGAGGCCTTGTGCGACGTTAGCGTCAGTATACTTTTCAATGAGTTGCCAAGGTGGAAGAGGAAACAGACTGACATGTTGGTTGCTCAAATCATCCTGATTGGCCATACTTTAGATACGAGTCTTGTTCTTTTTTGCTGATTGAATTAGACAATTTTTGAGTTTCTCGAATTCTTTGTCGCAGCTTGACTTTTCAAGGTTTTTATGCGAGAAAACGCAAGTAGCGTATAGACTAGATTCCTCGAAACAATCTTTAAAGAGTGTAGGATACTTTAGGAGACGCTCAGTACCTTTAGAAGAAAATTTGGTCATTTAATATGTTAAAACAGATTTTTCAGATTAATATTTTGATAATTGTTTAAAATTGAAAATAATAGTGTAAATTACAAATTACTCTTTATTAAAATGATTTGCTAGTAAAATGTCATCGAACAAGCTAGACTCATGCATCATAAATGCCCCACTTTCCGCGATTCTCAGTTTCATTCTCGTCATGTGCGGCTGCGGAATATCGGTTGTTACTGTTTTAGAGAGCCTACGACGCATTGACAGAATATTTCACGAGACATTTTACCCCATAAAACAGTAATTCATCTAATTTATTATCCTTTAGCATATTTTTTGTTCAAATTTTCTACTTTGCCCTCTCATCATTTACAATTGTATTCGCTTTCATTCTTCTCTTCTTCAACATTTGCAACAGCACCAAGAATTTTGAAAAGGCAGCCTACCGAAGGAAGATTAAACTCCCGGGGCTATGCAAATTCCGATTCTTATACTTTTTCACTTACATTTTACTCTTCATTTGGATTTGTACCTTGTTAATTACTTCAATACCTAGTACGATTTGGATAATGCTCAGCTCGGTTTGTAATAACGAAAAGGAATATTGGCACGGAATCTCCTTAAATAAAGATGAAACTAGATTCTCCTACACTCTAAACTTGACCAATTATGGCCTGTACTCTCATAGTTATGACAAGAGCTTATTCAAAGAATCTATAAATACTCCGCATGAATTTTATAAATTTTGCTCCTATGTAAGTCATTATTCCTCATCATCTTTTTTGTATCAATTTAATCTTATTTCTAGGTATCTTCGCTCGGCCCACTGGTTACTAGCGCTTTGGTTTCATCAATTCTCATATTCTTTGGTTTGGTGAGTATTAAAATTTTAATATTTCTTCATCTTAATTGACTGTCGGCAATCCATTTTTCCATATTGTACACATTTGAATTCTAATAGCATCAGATTGTCCATTTTTAAGTTGATTCTTTGCTTATCGATCTGCTTATTCATTATGGTTTCCATATGGGTTTTCACTCTAACCCTTTTTGCGTATAATTTGGTATTTATTTATCCTTTAAAGATATGGTATTGTCATTTCCTCCATCTATCCCATTGATACACTTTTACGATAATGTATTTTAAAGTCTCTTTTCGTTGGAAGAGTTGTGAATTTTGAAAAATCAATTCCAGACCCGAACATAGACATGAAGAATGCGTAGTTTCCTAAAATTAACTTCCAACAATTAAAAAGTTTAATCCCGATTAATTGTCTGAACTGCTTCTTTTTGGAAAAAATGAACTTGGACGCCTAATATAGTATTTATAGATGATTTTCTCGAGTTTCTCTAAGATGAAACCTTGTTTCAGCAAGATGATTCGAGTGAATTTTGCGAAATTCATGCTTCTGTAGCCCTAATACGTTTTCATTTATGATTACTAGAGCAACCTGAAATTTTCAATCACGAAAAAGTCTAAAATAGTTCACGAATTAAGTCCTTTTTAAAAATATTCTTGTTACTTTTATGCCGGCTTTTGTGTAGGGGGATTCCAGCCTTTAGGAAAACATGGATTACTTCTTCTTGATCGTTTCTCATTGGATTTTATATTTTGTGATTTAAAGATAAAACGTACTGATCTTCTTAGCGTTTCCTGTCAGCTTTGGATGACTAATCTTACAGTAAAATAATCTTTCTTGGCCAAGTTCAAGTTCACTGAATCTTTTGGCTTACCTCTGTCATTTTTGAGAATAAATATCTCATTCCAAGGATTTCGCCTATATATAAAAATGAAAATCAACCGCTTCATAGAAACTACTGGCATCAAAAAGGTATGAGATTGACGTTCGAGATTTCTAGGGTCTATCCACTGATTCATGACAAATCTTTAGATTATAATTTTTGTTTGAAAGGGTAAAATATTAAAAAGTGACTAGAAACAATAAATAGTCCATTATAAATTTTCACCATTGGGTCCTACGATGAAAATAATCGATTTCTCTTAAGCGTAATTCCTAAATCGTAAAAATCCATTTTAGTCCATTGGGAAAATTATTTTGAGTCTTCTTTCAGAATAATAATGATCTAAGGTAGGATTTTCAAGTGTGCACTTTTTTCATTGAAAATCATAACTACAGAGTGTATGAAAAAAGTCTTGATAAATTTAACTTTTCATTGAATCAGCGAAAAATTCAAGTGTGCAAATACTTGATCACAAGTGTGCAGATATTTGCATGTGTGCCCACTTTTGACACCCCTGTTCTAAGGTCTGCAACTTGGGTGGGTTGAAAAAATCTTATTTGATGGATAAGTTGTGCTGATAATTTTGAGTACAGAACTTTATTCTTTGAAAGGATAAAATTTCATGTTTTACAATAGTTTGTATAATACAAATTTCAACCTTGGTTGGTCTAGACGATTGGAATACTAAAAAGTTCATGATTCTTTCCAAGTATTCTTTCATCTGAAAAATCAAAGCTTCGACTGTCTCGAAATATCATCATACACACGCTTAAATTTAAATAGTTTTTATCATCATCATCCTTTTTTGCAAAAATTGTCGCCAATTTTAATGCTAAATCTTAGTTCAAGAGGAATTTTCTTAAATCTATGACCCCGGGCACACCATATTTTCAGTCTCTTTTGCACTAGCCTAGTGCCACTTGGCTTAAGAAATTATTGAAATCGTAGGCTGCATGCTTGATCCCAGCTTGACATTGTCTTGAAATAATTCCCTATTTTCCAGTCTACCTTCATGATTTGCATTCAAGTCAAGTCGATAAAGTCGCAGTATTATCCGGAAATTATAAACTTACAAAAGCTCCTGGAGAAAGAGATAAACAAAGGCGCCTCCAAGTGTCTCCCCCCACCAACAACCCTTTCCAAGAACATTTACCAATCAAACACCATGGCCAACATGGATCATGGCCACAGTTACAACATGACCACAATGAACGACTCTGGTAATCCTCACCAGCAATTCAGTCATCAAAAGTTCCAATCCAACACCCTCAATTACACACCCTCGGGTATGAATGGGAATGAGAACTTCTATCAAATGCAAAATGAAAATTCCTACCAGCCGTCACATCAGAACCAACAATACTCAACGTATAACCATAGAAACAATAATAGCAATCCCAATCAGACCCTCTTGTATAGTTCTCATTATAGGACCCCTTCGCAGTTGTAAGGCCCGTCTGGAGCCAGATATGCGACATTCCGAAAGTGCATTTCTCCTCGAACAGCTATTGATTAATCACCGAAAATGCCCTAGTTTATATATTGTCTAATTGTTGCTACTTTTTTTCTAATTGTCTATCCCACATGTAATAAGAACCAAAAAACAACACTTGATTTGTCACACTTTTTATGCACCAAAATGTATGATTTTTGATTTCTCTTTTATGTTAAAAAAAGTCAATTTTTTCAATTAATTTACTCTTACTTTGGAGAAAAACAAAAGACTCTTTTTAAACAGAAAACAAAAATTATTTATATTTCTCATGTAGCTGAACGAAAAGGGATAATAATGCAGAAATGAAAATGAACATCTAAAAACCATCCAATCTCTTCTTTGTGTACTCGTACGTTGAATAAGATATGCTGACGGCGGGCAGCACCTTCAACATGTTCGGGCCCATACCGCGATAAAGACCGGAGAGGCCCTCATTTGCGACAATTCCCTTTAGTAGACTGACCACTCCAATCTATGGGAAAGAATGACATTTAGAGTATGTTCAATTAGCTATTGAACTGAATTGAAGATTTCCTTGATTCAAAAAAGTCAAGTGCATCTTTTAGTCAAGAAAGTTTTATTCCTAAAAATATTTTTTTTTCAGTTATCTCAAGTAAATCACTTTCACCAAAATGATGCAGTATAGATCAGTTATAGAAGCATGAATTGCACAAGATGAGACTCATTTTCTTAACAGCTGGATTAGTGTTTTATCTATAAAGCTCAATGAATCTTTATACCTTTGAATTCTAAAACATTTTAAACAATGGAAATTACGGAGCATTTAAAACATAAATATCAACTTTAATTAGTTATCTAGCATCTGTAGAGGCAAACTTATGAAGCATGAAACTTCCGGGGACACCAGAGTGGGCCTTAGGAGGGTTAAACGTTATATCAATTAGCATCTGGTTTATTCCACTTTTCATAGGAAGTTTTTACCTACTAACAAGTAGTAGATCAGGACAGGTGATTTTTGTCAGGTTTGTATGGAAATAAGACTATTTAGATAAAGCAAATACAGATAAAGAGAATTTCATCACTGACCAGACATATACGTTTCATCCTTATGTATGTCCTGATCTACTACTTGTTAGTAGGTAAAAACTTCCTACTTGAAAAATAATTACTCTTAAAGGCTTTGTTGTACTTAGTCGAAAACAGAGTGGGTCAAAAATCTGAATAAGCGCTAAAAGCTGTTTTTTGATGGGCACTGATAAAACCTTGTAATAAGAGCTACGGGTTCTGGGTGAATAGTCCAGAAGCCCCACATAGTGATTAGAAAAAGCAAAAATAGATAAGGAGTAATGGATTCGTTGGGGAATCTGGATCAGTGGCTAGTGCAATGGCTTGACAATCTACCAGTCGTGAGTTCGATTCCTCCCTATGGCATACTGAAGAATCCAAATAAGGATGAAACCTGACAAAAAATCAATTGTTTTTACTTTTTGGGACCAAATTTGATATTTTTCACACCCATTCGAGTGGAGAATGAGTGTACTAAAAATCTTTACAAAAGTTATTCTGGTAGAAATGATATCCTTCTAAAATAATGAAAATTTAGCAAAAATAACAATCAATTTTCACTTTAAATCGCCATGACCTGAAACCATGAATAAAAGGGTACTCGTCAATGTGTAATCCACGTTCTCTCATACATTTTAAAATTCCATCCTTATGCTGGTGCGGGTGGGGGAGAGTGAACAAGTGCAAACATGCATTCCATAAGTATGCAGAGAGAATACACACACACTCTAGAAATCATTTCTGATACATTTTAAAAGTGCAATTACTTGTGTAAGCAAGAACAGAAAATTTGGAAGGGATATTTGAAAATGATCATATTTTTTTCAAATCTATAATACTTCCGATCAGCTATGGATAAAGAGCTTATTAAAGAGTTTTCTAATGGATTCATCAGAATTCTACAAGTTATTAAATGTAAAATTTAATTATAATTTTTTATTAGAAAAATGTTAATCAGATTTTTAGATTTATTTCAAAATGGCAGCTTGCAAAATAGATTTAGGACAGAGAAATTTAGTGTCATTTGAAATTGAAAAATTTTCTACTCAAAGGAATACAATTTTACTTAATGAAGCTATCTCATTGGTTTTTGGGTTCATAGAGAAGAAAAGTCTTGGGTAAAAAATATGCAAATACATATTTACTCCTAGGTGTTTTCAAGGAATATCACATTTTGATGCTAATGAAGAATTCTCAAAAGCATTGCCCCAGCAATGAGTAGTTCTTGTAAAAGTTTAGGAGCCCAGATTTCTACTATAAAAAGATGTGATAATTCACTCGTGATTTCCGTGGTAGAAATCAAATTGCTTACATCACGATAAAACTCTTCTCCTCCATTTGACCTGCAATAGTGAATGAATAAATCTATCGATTTTCTCTTCAGAATTACAGCATAATAGTAATAAGACAAGCATTGATAATGATTCATCATATCAAAATCCACGAAATATCTTGGTTATATGACCTCGAAAGAGAACTGACTATTATTTCCCAGGGATATTTAGAACTGTGTGCATTAAATCTTGTTTTTTTCATGTATCAAAGCTTAACTTGTGCATTTGTAATCTTTATTTTTTACTGTTTTTTAATCGTCAGGTATCTCTACTTGTTATTTGGTAAGGGAAAAATTAATTTAATCCTTGGTCCAATAGTCTAAAAAGCGTTTACAAGAAACGAATTAAGAATATTCCTTCTGTTACTGTGAGAATAACTAACTTTTTCTTTACTAGCTTGGAGTCTCGTCTTGGCGAGAGCCAGCGGATAGGTGAATACTTGGGCACAAGTGGATGACATGGGGCCGCAGACAAGAGCCAAGTAAGTGTTTGCATTAGGATTATCCTTCAACTGTTCATGGAAGGCGCTTTTGAGCATCTTTTGATACGTCTCGTATAGGGCCAGATCTAGGCCGGCATATGGCAAGATCCCGATCATATTTGGTACATAACCCCGGTAGAATATCTGCAGGCCGGCCTCTTTGTATAGTCCCCGAATGCAATCGAAAGTGTTGGAATATTGGCCCGTTTTCCTTAGGCACATTCGAGTCTTGATTACCTAGTTAAAGTTTTTTTCTATTTAGAGATTTATTTGATCTAAAATAATTTTAAAATACTGAACCCAAAAAATTCAGACTTGATCAAATCCTATTTTTAGACTTTTTTGTGTAATAGACAGTAAGTTTAACTTGAAAGAAAATAATTGCAGAAACCAGAATAATTAATTGTCTTTTGAAATAACGGATCCGATTCGAATTAGAGGATTGTGTAATAATTTTTAATCGAAAAAATGGGTTTTCATCGTCAAGAAAAGCATTCATTGGCGTAATGGTCAAGTTGAGAGGGTTTAAAACGCTATTCCGTACAAATGAGTGGTTAGAATTACTTCTAGAGGATAGATTATAGTCTGTGACGTGGCTCCCGCAAAAGCGCCAGCAATAAATTTCTCCCCAATAGAAACAGTTGGACTGATACTAGTTCTCGAATCGCGATTCAACAAGAGCTTTTTGTACTCTTCGTAGAATAAAAATCTAAACGCCGACTCTGGCCCAATCTTGAGGCAATTGATAAAGTTTCCACGCCACATGGAACTATAGCCACCCTCGTTGAGCATGATTTTGAAGGATTTCAATAGGCCCTGAGAGGCAGCTTCCATACCTCGGGCTTGCCAGACTGTTTTGATTCTATCCAATGGTGCTGTTATGGTTCTAGATATTGCTCCGGCAATTCCTGAAAAAATATTCAAAAATAACCTTGGACACGTTTTAAAATGTCAAATTTGGATGGTTTGGAAAAATAGCTATTTTTGAGTAAAAAACACTCTTTTTGTTAATTAGATCTTCAACTCTTTTTTCAGGTCGTTAAACTATTTTTATTTTTTAAGGTTAAAGAATATTTTCTTGAAATCAAATTATTAGGCCCACATTTATAATCGCTACTATAGTTCATTACATCATTCATTGCAAAGAATCGATGTGAATTTTATTCGTTTTCACAACAAGCAAGAAACTAAAATTAATAAATTTATTATACTTGAATTTAAAAAAGTACAAATCATCTCTTAGAACAAATTTCAACGCAAATAAAATATAATTCAAGCTTGAGAATTAGGGATTTTTCAATGAAATGTGTAAATATAGTTGAAAGAAAACATTCTACTAACAAGTAAATACATGCATTAATTTACAACAACTCACCGCCGGCAATCAAGGTCTTCAAAGGCTTAGATTCCTTTTTCTCCTGAGCAGTAAAGTCCGGTACATTGTAGCTAAAATCGCCAATATCAAATTTATTGGACCTCTTAATGTAGGAAAGCATTTCAGTCAAATTCTTGGATCCAGACATTAACAAGAAATCTCTCCATTCGTCATAGGAAAGTGTCAGAGAATTATCCTTATCAACCCTCTTTATTAACTTCTCAGCATATTCTTTCTGTACATTTACTCCCAGCTCTTTAAAAGTATCGACAATCTCGTCAACATCGATATGTTTATCGTTGTTTCGATCCATTTGTTTGAAAGCGAGCTTCAGAGTGGTCTCAGCTGATTGAACGTAGTCCACGAATTGGTTGAGGGAAATATTCTCCGAATTTCCCATAATCTTTTTGGTCCTCTCGTCTACCTTGTCATGAGATTCTTTTGAAATGTACTTTTTGAGCTCCTCTACACTGATTCGGCCATTCTTGTCGATATCTAGCGATTGGTAGATTTTTGCCAGTCTACGACGATCTACGTCGTCAAAGACCTCTCCAGCATCTGATCCCTTTGGCTTGAAATATTGTAATATTAATGTAAGAAATTTTAAAATTATTATAGATTTAAAAATAAGCCGTTTAGTGGATTAAAGTTTTATTTACAACGATTAAACTATCAACTTAATAGCGACACTTTGTGGCATAATTTTTAGGAGCATCTGCAATACCTTCACCCTTGCGAGCAGCCCTGTAGATGACTGTTACAATATCAATGAATTCATCCTTGTTTTCAATGGCCCAATTGATTTTATTATTGTTACCGGTTCCGAGATCAATCATCATATGTTTATTGCGATAAAAGAACATAACTGTGCACGGATCGTAGAGTTCATACATTTTATTGAAATCGTGAATCTCTCGATTGTCAACAAGGTAAATGACAGCAAATCTTTTTATTAATTCCGAACATTTAAAGAGAGTTTCGTCCATTTGCATACATATAGGATCGGAATCAGATCCGAATCTTATAATAACTAGGCGATCTTCTTCGTTTAAAATTGATTGATCTACATGCCAGCCAGATTTTAGATGAGGTATAAAATATGACATTTTATATCCTATTCAA